>LPNX011213804.1:113198-125394 GCA_001517045.1 Pseudotsuga menziesii | reverse complement strand
AGTAGCCATTCTAATGTGATAGAGGGATGTGTTCCCACTTGATCAGATGTAAGGGCTGAACCATTCTGTTCATGGCTAAAAGATTAAGTTCCTTCCATGGCATATGTGAGTGTTGGCCATTCCGACGAGCAGGTTGGATGTAAGGGCAACTGCCATTCTCTAGGAGAATGGAGGCGCTTGGTCAGTTACTAGGTAGCTCAGTCGAGGAGGACTGGGGGCCATTCTGATATGATTGCTGGGATGTGTTCCCCTCATGATCAGATATGAGTGCATGCCCTTCCATCATTGTGAGCAGGATGTGTTCCCACCTGGATGGATGTAAGTGATGAGCCTTGTCATAGACGATAGTAGGTGTGTCCTATCATGCTGGTGACTGTAAGTGTTGTGCCATTTCACAGATGATAGTAGGTGTGTCCTATCATGCTAGTGACTGTAAGTGCAGTGCCTTTTCATAGATGGTAGTAGGTGTGTCCTACCATGCTGGTGATTGTAAGTGCAGAGCCTTTTCACAGATGGTAGTAGGTTTGTCCTACCATGCTGGTGATTGTAAATGCTGAGCCTTTCCACAGATGGTAGTAGGTGTGTCCTACCATGCTGGTGGATGTGAGCACTGTGCCTTTCCACAGATGATAGTAGGTGTGTCCTATCATGCTGGTAGTTGTAATTGCTGAGCCATTTCACAGATGATAGTAGGTGTGTCCTATCATGCTGGTGAATGTGAGTGCTGGGCCTTTCTGATGGGATTGTAGTTTACTACATGATCAGATGTGAGTGTTGGGTGTGCCTTTCTGACGAGCAAGTCAGATGTAAGTGCTGGGCAAAGACCTACACGAGGGTAGGCATACAACCAGCATGAAAAAGGGTTGGCTATGTAGAAATTCCTATGACGAGAAGAATCATGAGATAGCACCAGTGATGATCCAGATCCAGTAATGATGATCCAGTAGTGATGATCCAGATCGAGAGATGATCCAGATCGAGAGATGATCCAGATCCAGATCTAGATCGAGTGATGATCCAGATCCAGTCCAGTAATGTTGATCTAGATCGAGAGATGATCCAGATACATCGATGATGATCTAGATCGAGAGATGATCCAGATCCAATGATGATGATCCAGATCGAGAGATGATCCAGATCTAGTGATGATGTTCGATGATGATCTAGATTGAGAGATGATCCAGATCGAGAGATGATCCAGATCCAGTGATGATGATCCAGATCGAGAGATGATCCAGATCCAGTGATGATGATCCAGATCGAGAGATGATCCAGATCTGAAGATGAATTGAAGACAAAGATGACTTGAAGACGAAGATGACTTGAAGACGAGATGATCCAGCTGATACAGAGAAGAAGACCAGTGCTGAAAATTGTGTCGAAAGAATACCTTCCTAGTTAAGAGGGAGTGTTGATGTATATGTAACTTCGGAATGTATTCTTATATGTATCTTATGTATTGTAACCCGATGTTTATTCCAGGATGTTTCTATTATGTATTTGAGTCATGTGGTCATGCCCCGATGTTCCTATCGGGAGGATTAATAATGTAATCAAGTCATATCAAGTCATTAGGTAAGTCCCCACAGTTTCAGGGCACTTGAGTTATTATACACTAATTAAGGTGTAGGCTCGAGTAAGTAATTGTTAGTTGGGCCGACATGATTAAATTCACTTCAAGTGAACGGAAGAATATAAATAGAGAGTGAGAGTCTCTCTATTCATCACTTGTACACACATCATTCACTCTCTTAAGGGAGGCGCACTTGTGGAGGAGGAAATATACTAGGACTAGAAGGCCACTGCTGTTGGGAGATCTCTTACTGTTTTGGTGCTGATTTTATCTCTAAGGAAGTTGTGGGGTTTTCTCCTTTATGGTTTCCCCGAGGAAAACTCTTTGTGTCTCTTGTCTCTTGTGATTTGCTTATGTTTTATTGCTGTGCTTGTTATTCTCTCAGTGAAAAGATCCTAAGATCATAATGCTAGCTTAATGTGATGAAAAACTAACAATTTTAAGCAATAATAAACCTAAATACCTACAAAACAATTTTAAGAAATACACCTACAAATGAAATCATGGGTTAGCAAGCAAAGAAAGCAAATGAACAAAATAAGAATGACAAGCTATACCTTCTCTGGTGGAAATGGGACACCATGGCCAAGCTTGTGGAAGCACCTCTCTTGGATGGGGGAGCTATGGCTCAATGGAGATGGAGGAGAGGGAATGTGGGTGGCTTGAGAGGCAAAGGTGTCTCAAGGAATCCACGGGCAGCATAACAGTAGGCAAGGGAGAAGTGTTTTGAGAGTGATCCCCCACCCTCCTTTTATAGATTTTTTTGGGGTTTTAGGGTTTTAAGCCCTTGGTCTGGGCTTTAGCCCCTTTTTTGGGATTTTAGCCCCTTCTACCCTAATTTTAGCTCCTTTTAGGGTTTTAGCCCCTTTTGGGGGGCTTTAGCTCCTAGGATGGTATTTTGGGCTCCTTTTTGGGGGTTTTAAGCCATTTTCTTCATCCTTAGGCTATTTTGAGGGTGTGGGGGTCTAATGGAGGGTCGTGAGATGGTGTCCTTGGGTGGTGTAGGCCATGGAGAGCTGAGTGGGAGATTTTTGGGTTAACAATCACCATATTAAACTCATATGACAAATCATTTTCAAGAAAGGGTCTATTGACGATAATGTTCTCTATGATGACGATGATGACCATAAAGATAACGATGATGATAATCCTACCAACTATGACAACAATGATAATTAATAAACATTAAAAAAAAATAAACAATTAAAACTATCCATCTTACCTTCCCCTTATCGGGACAATGACATTTTACATCTTTCACTTACCTCACCCATGAACTAGGTCCGAGGTTGCAAAAAATTTTCCAAGGTTGCAGATGAGGTTTTTTAGTTACCTCACCCATGAACTAGGCCCAAGGTCACAGAGGATGTTCCAAGGTTGCAGAGGAAGAAACTCTTGTTCATTCAGTGAACCCCTTCCTTGACACAACCATAAAGCTAGCTTGTGAGAGTGGCAAAACCATTAAGCTGTACCAGACACAGATCAATTTATTGTTTTACTCAATTTTTATAGTACGAGTTTTTCCTACATGTCACTTTTTATTGGGTGGGAATCGAGCTTCAGCTCAATTTTAATGGTATCCCATCTTTGGGGGTTTTCTATCCTCAAGGCTGTCCAGCCCCTTAATCTCCAAAAGCTACATAGAGTTACATTGGAAAATTGAGATTGAGACTCATAAGCAAAGGTGAAGGTCACTAAGGCATCAAGAAAATAATAGGCTAAGAAAGCTTCAGAACCAGGTGGTTAAAAAAAAGTAGTAGATCCAATATAAGTATATTTTTTGCCCATAGAGATGTCTTCGGTAATTCAACTTCCCGTGACATGTAAGGACATTCCCACATAAGTATGCAAGCACTAACACATGAAGACTATATGCCCGTGACATGTAAGGAAATTCCCACATAATGAATGTATCAATAGTCAGCTAGTAAATTCATAAAAGGTAAGCATGCATCAATGACTACATCACAATGTTTCTTCACTTTATTTCCTTTTCTTTATCTAACCATATTTCTACCCTATCAACCCTGCTTCCAGGTATAACTCTGAGTTAGTGAAAGCTTTTGAAGACATTTAAATCTCGCACTTATTGTACATAATTCCCACAAGTATTGCATTATGCATGCAATACTAAGATAAAATGCCAACAACTAGTTAAACATGCCCATAGGGTAATAGGTAAATGGTCGTTGAACCCCAAAATGCATGAAATATAGGTGAAAAGATTCTTGCATGCAAATCATTGAAATTCTAGCAGATCATTGAAATTCCTGTGACATCCAAGGACATTCCCACATAAGTATGCAAGCACCCAAACATGAAGACTATATGCCTGTGACATCTAAGGACATGCTCGCATAATCAATGTATCAACAATCATCTAGTAAAATCATAAAAGGTAAGCATGCATCAATGACAAAATCACAATGCTGCTTCACTTTACTTCCTTTTCTTTATCTAACCATATTCAACTTTTTGTGCATTTTTGTGGGCATTTTTATGGACCAGTGTGCATTTGTTTAAGGCCTACGGGAATTTTATATGTTAGTGCGGGCATTTTATCAGTCCAACGGGAATTTTCAAATTGGTTGCAGGAATTTCTCAACATGATGCAAACATTTTTCCAAATCAACTGCTTATCCAATTTGGAGAATTGATGTAAATGTATTCTGCAACTTAAATGTGGGCATATTTAACTAGCCACGGGCATGTTTAGTGCACCTATGATGCCATGATCAAGCATACAATTGAAATAAATCAAGGAATTATGGAAATTCATCTACATCCAAGTGGCATTAGAATATAGTTGAAGAATATATTTATAAGCTCAGGATTCCCATAACAACTTTACTTTAGCTATACCTGTCAAGTGTTTAAATTTATCATTGAAATTCCCATGACATCTAGGGACATTCCCGAATAATGAATGTATCAAAAATCATTTAGCAAATTCATAAAAGGTAAGCCTGCATCAATGCCAACATCACAATGCTGCTTCACTTTATTTGCTTTTCTTTATCTAACCATACTGCTCCCCCTGAAACCTTGTTGGTCTGTTCATCTCAAGATATTTAATTTGTCTCACATATATCTTCAGAATCGATGAAAAGTAATATCTCACAACTATAGATTTCTGAAAACATACTGTACCTAATTTATTCTTGCATTTTGCGTCATTTATTTCTATGGCTTCCTGTGGGAATTTTTCAACCTTTTGTGCATTTTTACGGGCATTTGTCGGGGCATGCATGAATATGTTTGACACATGTGGTAATTTTATAAGGTAGTGTGGGAATTTTATCAGTCCAACATGAATTTACAAACTAGATGTAGGGAAATTCTCAATAGGTTGCAGACGTTTTCCCAAATCAACTTCTTATCCAAATTGGAGAATTGATGTAAGTGTATTTTGAAACTTAAATGTGGGCATATTTAACTAGTTGCAGGAAGTTTTTCAAGATGCATGAATTTTTACTCTATTGCCATGTGGGAATTTTTATTTCTCTATTTCCTTGTATGCATTTTTAACTAGATGGGGGAATTTTTACTCTCAAGTGTGGGACATGCCCGCATAATGAATGTATCAACAATCATCTAGTAAATTCATAAAAGGTAAGCATGCATCAATGAGAACATCTCAATGTTTCTTCACTTTATTTTCTTTTCTTTATCTAACCATACTTCTCCCCCTATCAATATGTATACTAATTTCTCCCCCTCAAACCTTACTGGTATGTTCATCTCAAGCTATTTAATTTGTCTCACATATATATTCATAATCGATGAAAAGTATATCTCACAAATGTAGATTTCTGCCACAAGTTGTTCACATGCACTCAACTAACAAGGAACTTTATGCATTAGTAGTTTCACCAGTGATGCCAAATACTAGTAGGTCGGTGAGTTGTTTGATACTAGCTAACGGTGAGAGAGACCATATTTCAGAGGGGGTGCACCACCAGAGAAGAGAGACACTAGTCTTTATCAAGTTTGCATAGTGTAGACCTTCCATGTAGGTCTATATAAGTGTCCATGCGGGCTCCACACAAGTATTAGAATTCAATGTTGGTGGGTAACATATGGAGGTTGGTGAGTTGTTTGAGACTAGATATTTTACCCTAGAATTCGTAGAAAAGATTGTACTTCAAATATAGGCATATCTCTAGGGTCTTATAATGATGTTGGTAGGAAACGAGTATTAGAGACTAAATTTCATCCTCAAAACTGATGTCCTCCTCAAAATTGTAATTAACCCATATTTGAAAATGACGCTCTTCATTGCAGATTAGATACACAATCATGGAGAATTAAGGTTTCTTTCACACCTAGGTTTTCCCGGACTTGAGGGATCAGACTTGTTATTGTTATTTCACACACATTGGGCTGCTGAGATTTGAGAAATTAATGCCTAGAATGCTGTTACAGGTTTCTTTTATGCCCATAAATCTTCATATCTCCTTACTGGACACCCATGCAATATATGTAGTAAGAGGATGTACACCAAAAGCACCTTGGATGATGTCTTGTGGAAATAAAGAGGAATAGGGAAATAAGGGTTCATCTGCATAAACATCAAAGGAGAAAATACTTAATTTGGGATCAAATTTACAGAATGATTCTCCTCTAGAGGTTTTCCACCTAGCCATAGGACTGCACTTTAGAAAGCCACCCTCAAGTTGAGGGCCTAAGTGTGACAAGGGCATCTCTCTCACTCATCCCAAACCCCAAAAAATTGCTGAGCAAAAAAAACATTCATCAAAACCTCCAAACACTCAGAAACTGAGCAAGAACAAGTAATGACTAAGCACAAATCATTCACAACGCAATCAATTGATAGGAAATAACAACAAATTAACAAAGGAAAGAAAACTAACTAGGGTCAATTCACTGGACTACACAAGTGCCACTCTAAAGACACAAGATCCATAAAATGTACTAATGCACATTTCGGCTCATTTTGAGAAAAGCTGCAAACTCTCAGGTATATTCAAATCATTTGTATTTTATAATTATTTTTCTCAAATATTCAAACTCAAAGTTGAAACAATGAGACAAGCATTTCCAACATAGAAAAACCATACCTCAATATCCTTCATGTACATCATGTCCCAAAAACAATGAGGTACAATAACCATTAAAGTACTTAAAACAATAACATTAATAAGAGTAATGATCTATATCAGATCTAACTTGATAATGAAAGACAACAATACATAATAGTAGCATGATATATCAGATATGACCCAATTATACATTCAACATAAGATAACTCAAAACAAGATGTTAGGGCAGAGCTCCCTTATCCTCAGAAAAAATGCTTCTAAACAAACTTCAACATCTTAGAGTTAATTTACTTGCATGCTACTGAACTAGATGAACATACCTGTGAAAGGAGAGAACCCAAAAAATAGAAAATATCCTAAAATAGATAATCCAATCCTCACAAATGAAAAATAGTAGCAACACAGCAGTATGACCAACTCTCAATAAAAAATGACAGCAAAGTACTCCAAAAAAGTCACATATGGTAGTGCTATGGTGGATGGCACCTAAGGAGGGCTCTTAAGGTCAACGCAAGGGTGGAAAACCCCCCTAAGGGGTCATGCTAGTCATCAACAAGCTGGACATCAACATTTAAGGGTTGCATAGCTCAACGTTACCATGCAAGGGTCAATCACGAGTCACCACAAGGCTAAACATCACATACAAGTAAACATGCAAGTCATCGTAACATAACAACGCAAAATGACATCATACTAGGCTCATGCACATCAATTCAATGTGAGGGTAGGTTTCCTGTCCAGATATCATGTGGCCATATGTCTCATGTGTATCATGCAAAGAGTGGAAGCTCATAATCATCATCACTTGATAAGGAAGCTCATGTGGTCATCTTATCTTCCTAGGTTTAACTCAGGAAGGGGTAGCTAGCCCCTTGAGGATAACCATAGTCTTTGAAAGATGTCACACATTATAAAAAATAAGATATGCAATGACTAATACAAATACAAATCGTAAATGTATACAAATTCATTTTTTTGTGTTTTTTTTCTTCATAAAGTCCAAGATGGGGACATCCAATTCGTTGTCATTTATTATTGAAATTGTTGTGCCCTTTCTTTTTGTTGATTGTGTGGGCATACTCTCCCATACCATACTTCTTGTACGTTGAATAGTAGGGCATGGAGGTCGCTGGTGAGGGGCATCATTATTTCCAAGATCATTACAATGATATTTACATGTTGGCTAACTAGTTGAGACAATTAGAGTGTTAATTGGTTCTGCCATTTGTTCCTCTTCCATTTGAGCATGAGTAGGTACATGCTCTGACATTCATAGAAGATTATTTATTACTACACGTCATCAATTATATATTTGAAATCATAATAAATACTTGTATTTGATATCATACATACCTGAATCATGGCTAGGATGCTCACCACCAACATGAGGTAGTTCCCCACCATCATCTGGTACTTGTTCGGTACCGCTACAATCGCTGCTTTTGTTGCTCTCACCTTGAAAACCAAAAAAGAAATTATTTTTCACATATACAAATTTTACATAACATAGAATTCAAGTCCAAAGTAATGTGAGCAAATTGAACATGCACAGATGGTTTTATTTACCTCTGTGTGCATCAATGGGGAAATTGGGGTTTTCCCCAAGATTTTTCGACGTTCCAACACATGTTGAAAACCATACTTGAAGCCGAGCCTCAAGTCTTCTTTAGTGACTTCTTCTTGAAAACCATTTTCCTGCAATGCATAACACCATAAAAATTATTTGTTCTCTATAGTTACAGAAAATTTGGCTACAAATAATGATCATTCATTTTTTACAATTCGTTCTCTTAGTTTTTGATATCCACCATGGCCTAGTTTGTGCTTCCCATGTTTTTCTACCCTTTCCTTTGTTTCTTTAGAGGTGTCGGGGAGCCTATGAAAGGTTTCAAATATGTTAGATATCACTACTTAAATATATTTAAAAGTGAAAAAAAATATTGAACATTTTTCATTGAAAATATGATATGTGACATACCTTCTGAACCGATTGGCCGAGTCTTTCTTTGTTTTCTCAATGCCTTCTCCTTCTCCTTTTCATCATCCATGAGCACTTTCCACTCCTTCTCTGGAACCATCAGAGGACGCTCATAATTAGTGTTAATTTGCAAATTGTCCCTATAATATGTCCTGACATATTTCAAATTTAAGCCAGCTGCTGCGGTGGCACCTTTTTTGTTGAAGGTATCACCAAACAAGTTAACAATGTGGTTCATCAAATCATCTTTCAATTTGTCATTTTGGGAATTCCACTATGTAAAAATGGTGGCCCAAAAATATCCAAATCCTTCTCATGCAGGTTCTTATAAAAAAAATTATTTCCTGTAAAAACAATATGATCATTAATTAAAAATAATTTCAGGTATGTGGCTTTGAATTACATGGAAAAAACCGAATTAATTAAATAATACCTGCAATATTTGGTATCTTGATTGGAACACAATCCTTGTCCACCAAGAATGTAATGGGAAATGATCCCTTGCTAACCACATGTACTTCTCCAGGATAACAACTTTCACATTCGATGTTACTCTCCTCTCTAACATCCTGTAAATTAGTATTAGGTGAAGGGCCCTCCTGATCTTCAAAATTCGGTGAGGTCGTAGAATCTAAATGGAATTTCTGGTCAGGAGAGTCAAATATCCTATTGGTATGGTATATTGACGCTGTGTCGAACCATCGCTACTAACAATACTGACATCTACATACTGTACTTGATGCACAGGTGTTGTCTCCAAAAATTCCTACAAAAAAGAAAACTTTAATTGATTAGATCATAGAAAAAATAGAGAACTAAAATAACATAAATGAATATATGTCTCATAGTTCATATAATATTTCAGATATACCACTTACCTCGTACTGTACTAGTGTTTGCCTCAAGTCAGAAATTCTTTCTTTGATTTCTTCAGTTATGGGTCTGATCTTTATCAGTGCAAGAAGTTATTGATTGGAATTTTTCAAATCCTTCTTCACAGTTCCCATTGGTTCAGTTGAATAAAATATATCTTCCTAAGTAACCACCTCATCATCGTGATGCGGTGTGCTCTACAAACATCAATCAATAAGAGTAGTTAATTTGTTTTTATCATTACAAAATATCACGTGAAAGAAAAAACATGCATTTAATATTTTTTTTCTTTAATCATGTTTAGGTACTATTAGGCTAACATTTTCCTAATGGGACACCATTGAGGATTTCTCACGGCCAGTCTTCCACAATACAAGAAGCACCACAATTTCATATTGGACACTAAAAATTGAACCATGTCTAATAAACACGATTAATGAAGAAAAAAATAGTGTTACTATGACAATCACGTTTACCTGACCAAAAGCTGCAGGCATGTTGTGAGTACCCCCATGAAATAATATAATAAGCATGATACCATCTTCAAATATAATAGTGTTTACAATATGCTCGCATGAAATTTACAGTACACCATCACAATGTTTACAGTATGTTGGGTTATAGGTGCATATTATGTTGAAGTTGGTTAAGGATACACTTAAACATGATCACATCTGGCATGGTGATAGGGGGAGAAAAAATAATCTCGTGCGATATGATGATGGTTGAAGGGGTTTCCTTAATGCATGTTTACCCTTATTATAGCTACAACATTATTCAAATGAATTCTTCTAGATTTTGATATAACTAGCAAGAATGACCTCAAAAACACTTGTTGTTGATTATATGACTTATATAGAGCTGGTTATCGAGATTTTTATCATTGTATCAAGACAAATCTTGGAAATCACATGAATACTTGAGAGAATTTCTGGAAGAACATATGAAGAATCTTGAAGAATAATTGATAAGGGACCATCTATGAGACAAGTTAAGTACTGCATACTGTTGTGTAGACACATATTATACCCAATGGCATATTTGAAGTCTTCTGGACAAAGAAGTTTAGTGGAAGATTTGAATACTGTTTGAAGAAATATTGGGGGAAAATCATGGGTAAATTTTTACATATGAAATAAGTGTAGAAAGGGTGTATGCTTAAACATTAAACAACTGCAGTGACGTAATCAATACATTCATGGTACAATGATATGCCATCATTACCCTTGTTAAGTTGTGGAACAAATTGTAGTAAATTTTGTGAGAATAAAAGGTGCAGATCCAACATTGAAATCCTCTCAAATCTTGGTTTTTCAAATGCAGACTCAAGCCTACTAAAAGGTATATCAATCTTGATCAAGATCAGAATTTGAATAGCCTAATGAATTCTTACATTAATAGTGACAATTCTTGGGAACTTGGCCTTTTAAGAAGTTATTTTGGCATGAATATACGCTTAGAATGATTTGGGTTTTCCCTTAAGACATTCTAAGGATACCAAAGAATTAAACAAAGTTGAACTATCATGACATGATAGCCTAAGGAGTTGGCAAGTAAAGACCACAAGGAAGTGACCTTATTCACATTAATTTGACAAAAAATTGCAATGACACATGAAAGGGAGTGATTTGTTTTGACAACTTAAATGGATAGTGATAAAAGTGACCAGACTATGGGATTATCACTGACGTGGTTGTGACAACTTATTGATATGATATTTGATTGTAGATGGACATGAGAGCACCTTGAAGGAATCCAAGTACTACTAAGCATATACATGGAGTTGCAGATATACGAAGTGATCATCAAACACTGAAGTTTGTGATGGTTGTTCAAGGTACAACAAGTAAGGGTCATGGCATCACACAATAAGTTAGGGTTTTTTCTAGATGTTCAGTTGGAACCAAGTAAGTCAAGTAGCATTTGTTAAGTATGTAGAAAACCCCGATGCCAGTAGTCTATGTTCATTAGGGAAAGTAACCAACACTTCATTTACGTATGTTAAGTATTCAATAGAAAGTACAAGTTCCTATTTCAAGTTGTTCAAGTTAGATATGTATGAATAACCAAGTGATAGTTTATATGTTCACTATAAATAACTAGGTGATGCAAGTTGTACAATGTTGGGAATTAATAAGATATTAGAAATGAGTTTGATATCATTGGGTATTTAACCCTCAGTGCCGGGTGGGATTTCCTCCTTCTAGGGTCTTTCATCTCAACTACAATCAAAAGAGAAGAGGACCATTATATTTACTATTTTAATTTCCATGATAGTTACTCTTTAAATTAAGCATTCAAGTTACAGGGTGTTTCATATATAATCACATCTATGCATTCCTCTCCTCACAAGATTGGATGTATAGGTGTTAAAAATAATGGTGACGAGATCAATGACCCAGGTATACGTTTTTCATCATGTACAGGAACATGATATGTCGGGGTTATTTAAACTGGTTTCATCTATTCCAATTCTATCAAGGTTATTCAAACTGGGATACTCATCTTCAAATAATTTTTGGCCTTACTTACCCTTGTATGGAAGAATAATATTACCTTACATAATGACCTCACATAATTAGTTATATACGACCGCCTTAAGGGATTCTTTTGGTGTGAGGGAGTATTACCTGTCTAGAAGTATTACCCCTTTAATTTAGATTTACCTACTCCTACCCATTCTCTGTAACAACCTAGTGATTTAGTTAT
>LPNX011213804.1:69951-112952 GCA_001517045.1 Pseudotsuga menziesii | reverse complement strand
CTCACCTAGTCTAGCTTTTCCTTTTTCCTTAAAACACTGAAAAAGCAGGCAATAAAGCAGAAAAAGCAGAAGGGCACCTAGGAGGCCAGGAATAAAGTATATTTGATTCCTTGGGCTTTCCCATGCACTACATGTGTCAAATAAGGCAATTTTGACCACTATGGATAGGTAAAAGACAACTTGCACAAGGTGGGACACATGAACTAGGCTAATAAGACATAAATAATTAAATTAATGTCTAAATGGGTAAACTATGGGTTGATTATTCTAACACCCCCCCTTAATCCTGACTTATGAGTAATATATCAGAAAATTATAGGGCCTAGAAACAAGGCTTAGTCACCCTTTACATACTGCATGTCCATTTAAACAAGGAAAGAGGCAAAACCAACTTGGGAAAATCCTCCCTTAAACATGGACTGTAAAACAAAATTGTAGAATCTTGTCTCCACTCATGCTTGCACAGCATGATCAGTAATCCCCAGCAGTGATTTGATATTGCTGAAGGTCTTCTCACAAAATGCTTTGGTGAAGATATCAACTACTTGTTCTGAAGATGAGCAGAAGAGTAGGTGAATGGTGCCATCATGCACAAGTTCTCTGATGTAGTGCATATGGATCTCAATGTGTCTGGTTCTCTACTTATGAACTGGATCCTTGCAGATTTGAATGGTACTATAGTTATCACAGTAGATGGTAGTTGAGTACTCTGGTTCGAAGCCACACTCTGCAAGTAAACCCTTCAACCATAAACATTGAGTTGCTGCATTAACAACTCCTCTGTACTCTGCTTCTGTAGATGAGAGTGCAATGGCACTCTGTTTCTTGCTTGACCAGCTGATTGGACCTTCTACAAGCATGAACACATATCCTGAAGTGGACTTTCTATCTGTTCTATCACCTGCCCAATCACTATCAGTAAATCCAATCAAATCAAGATCAGATTTTGCTTTATAGAAGATCCCATGTGTCCTTGTTCCCTGAACAAAGTTAAGGATCCTTTTGGCTGCTTTCCAATGGATCTCTTGAGGCTGATCCATGAATATAGAATCCACACTTACTGCATAACAAATATCAGGTCTAGTATGTGTCAGATACAACAAACATCCAATCAATTGTCTATACAGTGTATTGTTTACCATCGGTGAAGAATCAGCTTCTTCCAGCTTCACTCCTGAAAGGAAAAGAGTTTTGCTTGCTTTGCAATCCTTCATTCTGAATTTGTTCAGCAATTCCAAGGCATATTTTTACTGGTGTACCTTGATTCCATCTTTGGTTTGAGAGATCTCAAGCCCCAAAAATTGACTTAAGAGCCCCAAATCTGTCATGGAGAAGGCTTGGTTCATAGCTCCTTTTAAGGAAGAAATCTCAGCCTGTGAGCTTCCTGTAATGAGGAGGTCATCAAAATATAACACAATTATCATTAATGAACCATTAACTAACTTCAAATAGACATTTGGATCTGATTTGCACCGAACAAAATTCAGTGATAGCAAGAAGCTATCGATCTTGGCATACCAAGCCCTGGGGGCTTGCTTTAGCCCATACAATGAATTTCTCAACCTGCACACAAGAGAAGGGTTAGTAGAAAAACATTGAGGCTGCTGCATATATATCTCTTCAATGATATCTCCATTCAGGAAGGCACATTTTACATCCATGTGATGTACCTCCCATTGCCTTGAGGCTGCAATGGCTAGAGCTAGCCTGATGGAATCCATCTTTGCCCCTGGGGAAAAGGTCTCATTATAATCTATTCCATGAAAATGTGAGTAGAACTTGGCTACCAATCTGGCCTTTTACTTCAGTGGTGAACCATCAGCAGCAAATTTGGTCTTATAGACCCACTTACACTGTACTAGTTTTCTCCCTGGAGGAAGATCCACTAGCTCCCATGTGTTGCTCTTATGGAGTGAGCTGAACTCCTCCTTCATGGCTGTTTGCCATCTTGGATCTCCTACTACTTCTTCATATGTTTGAGGATGATACTCCACCATCAAATAGCATTTTTCAGCAAACATAGGATCCTTCATGCACAGACCATTCTCAAACTGAGATCTAGTCCTTCTTGGGTCATTGGGATCCCCAGCTAGCTCACCTGCTGCATGTAGTGTCTTGGCTGCCCATTTTGGCCTTGTGGGGCTGTTAGGGTCTGAAATAAACTCATATCCATCAGACAAATCAGAATCATCATGTTCAAAAAACTCTTTACTTACTTCTTGAGGTTCAGGTTGTGAAGAGGCTTCACCAACTTCCACTGCTGCAAGGGGTTCTTCTTCAAACTGAACACACCTTTCGATGAAGGATTTATTTGTGCTCAAATTTATCAACTTGTACCCTTTTGAATCTTCAGAGTATCCAACAAAAATACACTCTTGGCTTTGGGGCTGCCAAGCCTTCCTCTTCTCTGTCGGGATTCTAGCCCAAGCCTTTGAGCCAAAAATCCTGAAATGGGTCACATCTGGCTTGTGCCCACTCCATGCTTCGAAGGGAGTCATGCCATCAAGCTGTTTGTGAGGCACCCTATTCTGAATATAGGCTGCACAGTTGATAGCTTTGGCCCAGTACTTTGGTGGCAAAGTTTTGGCCTCCATCATGCATGTTGCCATCTCCTTCAGTGATCTGTTCTTCCTCTCAGCAACACCATTTTTCTATGGTGTGTAAGGGATAGAATGCTGCATCCGAATACCTGCATCTGCACAATAGTTAACAAACTCAGACTTGACATACTCACCACCATTTTCAGAACTAAGGGCCTTGAGTTTTCTTCCAGACTGGTTTTCAACCAAAGCCTTAAAGACTTTGAATAGGCCAAAAACTTCAGACTTGTGTTTCAGGAAGTGAACCCAACAATACCTGGAAAAGTCATATATTTGGACTGACTCATGGACATATGAGGAAATGGACCAGCAACATCACTGTGGATCAGCTCGAGGGGTGCAGAGGTTCTCTCATGACTAGGTCTCTTAAATTTGTGCTTTGGGCGTTTTCCTAGGATACAACCTTGGCAGACTCCTTTGGAAATTTTTATCTTGGGCAACCCTATGACCATCTCTTTTTCACTAAGATCAGACAAATACTTGTAATTTAGGTTGCCAAATCTTTCATGCCACAGCTTGCTGGCTTCATTAGCATGAATGAGAAGAGCAGAGGGGTTTGAGTAAGGTAGGAAGTGTGAGAACATGTATACCTTTTGAGCATGATTCGCAACTCCTTTTGCAATGACTCTACCAGTTGAGATCTCTGTGATCTCAACTTCATCAAGGGAGAATATGACCTCCTTAGGAGACCCAGTGTGGGTCATCTGGTACACTGATAGGAGGTTGGAAGCGAGACCAGGCACATACAGCACATTGCTGAACTAACCATTATCAAGATCTATCCTTCCTTTGCCTTTACTTTCAGTGAGAGAGTCATCTCCCAGTACAATAGATGGTCCTTTCGAAATCTCCAGTGAGGAGAAGGCCTCCTTAGTCAAAACCATGTGTCTTGAAGCTCCAGAATCAATGATAAAACTGGGTGAGGTTGATGTGCCAGCAACTAGAGCATGAACTCTCTCTCTGTCATCTGAACTTGATCCTCCTTCTCTCTTCTTTGAGCTTTCTGGAAGGGAGATACCATTCTTCTCCAGGAGTTGGGTTAGCATGTCTATCTGCTTTTTCATACAAGAGCTTTCAGAGTGATTGTCCTTATTGCAGTATGCGCACTTGTTCATTTCACCTTTGTTCTTCTTCTTCTGGTAATTCTTCTTGGGACCTTGTGGATCCTCCGGAGACTGTTTCTTGTCTCTCTTTTGCTTAGGTGGATTTTTATCTTTCTTTTTTCTTTTTGAATCCACCTTCAAATATCCAGCAATCAAATCTTTATCTTTGGATGGTTTGATGGTGCCCATCATCACCAGCTTGTCCTATTCTTGTGTGAGAGATTCCATGAAATCTGCAAGGCTAGGCATCTTCCAGGTTTGAGCTGTCATTTTTGTGGCATAGAAGGTCGAAACAAACACTAAATAATCAGGGCCCATCTTTGAGAGGATGGCCAGTACGATCTGATCATCTTTCTTTTCAATACCACACTGTTTCAGCTGCAAAACTAGTGCTTTGAACTTGGATAAATATAGCTGCAGGGATTCAAAGCTCGTTGGACTTAGAGAAATCAGCTCATTTTTTATTTGATGTCCCCTCATCTCATCTGTCTTTCCAAAAATATCAGCAAGCTTCTCCCATACTTCATTCGGTGATGTCAATCCATCAAGATGGAAATGGAGGTCTCTGGAAATACTCAGACACAGGAGGCCATAAGCCTCATCCCTCATGTTGTGCCATTTTATCTTCTCTGCAGCTGCATTGGGCTTTGCTTCTGTTGCCATAGTCACCCTATAGAGGCCTTTCACTCTCAATAGTATCTCCATCTCTGCTTTCCATTCAAAGAAATTGAAGGGAGTCAAGATAGTTTTCTGTGATTGATCCATAGCTTAGAAAATCTGTCCTGGCTGTCAGTAGAAGGCTCCCAGTCACTGATGTCGAACCTGCAAAACAATTTTTGAAGGAGAGAAATAACCTACAATGGCTCTGATACCATGTGGAAATTTAACCAGGTGGTAGATTAATTTTACTCACAACAATTAACAATTGATCATGCAAAATCACTCACAAAGAGACTGAAAATTGGAGCTGAACACTAAAATATATTAAATTAGTGTACAATAGCCAACCCTGTAATAACATAGGTTGATGAATAAATAACATACATCAGGGATTCGAATGCATGAGGAGCAATTCGAATCTAGCATAAAGCAAGCTTACCAAAAATAAGCAAATCCCCCATAGGTGTAAAAAGCTGATCCCAAATCTGTCATGGAGCTCACGAATTGGAAAAATGGCTTAGGCAAGCTAAAGAGTGGTGGAATGGAAGCTCATACATGCTTTTTCATGGAGAAAAGAGAGGAGGATGTGTAGGACAAAAAACTAGTCAACCTCACATAGTCTAGCTTTTCCTTTTTCCTTAAAACACTGAAAAAGCAGGAAATAAAGCAGAAAAAGCAGAAGGGAGCCTAGGAGGCTAGGAATAAAGTATATTTGATTCCTTGGGATTTCCCATGTGCTACATGAGTAAAATAAGGAAAGTTTGACCACTATGGATAGGTAAAAGACAACTTGCACAAGGTGGGACACATGAACTAGGCTAATAAGACAGAAATAATTAAATTAATGTCTAAATGGGTAAACTATGGGTTGATTATTCTAATAATATGTGCATACCTTATATCATTGAGTCTTATTCTTGACCTTGAAAATTCAGGATTAGTCATCCCATTTAAGACAACCCTAAGAGAATTTTTATATTTAGTTGTGCAAACCTAAGAGATAGATCTAGCATAAATAATTCTTGATTACCCCATTTAAGACAACTACCTAATTATTTAACTTCCTAATTATTCATTGGTCGTATGGTACACTGTATATTTATTTTTTATTTCCTTATATATGCAACTTCCTATATACTCCTCTAGAAATAGTTATTTACTTTTTTATTTTCATTTTCATTTATCCTTTTATTCTCAAAAAGCTCATGAATTGTTATTATTATAGAAGGCAAAGGTGAAGGATGGGTAGGAGGTAATGGAAAACCCAGTGAGAGATGGAAAACTATAGAAAATACTAAGCACACACTAAGAATACAATCCCAAAGATAAAATCCATTGAGTTGAGGCTCTTACACATGCATTGCGAATGACCTTCAGACCTCAGTTGAATTTTAGAAGGACCTACTCTTGAAAGAAATAATGTATATAAATCACATTAATGATAGAAGGAAATCCTGAGCTGAGCATAGTGAAGGTGAAGGGAAGGTGGAGGGAATTCAGGCCATCACTTTCATTCCATATAGGATTATGCCACCTGTGATGATCTAACAACCTTTGTAAATATAGGTCTCTAGCATGTTAATATGATTACACTAAAAATTTAGGGATCTACTAACCCTCGGTCCTAAAGTTTGAGTGGCCTTTGATATGCAATCTACAACACCCTTCAAGTCTTGACCAAGGTCTCTCCAAGGTTCCCCAATCCAGGAATGAAACCATGTATCTATTAATAAACCCCTTTCTAGAAAATGATTTAATGGATTAAATGAAATCAGATGACTTACCGAAGACATCTCTGTGGGAAAAAAATATACGGGAAGCTACCTTAGAGTATTCTTTTCCTAATGCCTTACTTACCTTCACCTTTTCTTATGGGTCACAATATTAATCTTCCAATGTCCCTCTGTGTATCTTTTGGAGATGAAGGGGGTGGGTAGCCTTGAAGATAGAAAACCCCCAAAGTTGGGATACCATTGAAATTGATTTGAATCCCAATGCCCACCCAATAAAAAAATACTTTTAGGGAAAACCTGGACTAGGGGTTCGTTGAACGAACAAGAAATGCCTCCTTTGCAACCTTGGAACCTTCTTAGTAACCTTCGAACCTACTCTGCGACCTTGGGCCTATTTTGTGGGTGAGGTAAGTGAAAAACCTCCTCTGTGACGTTAGGCCTAGTTCATGGGTGACGTAACTGAAAAACCTCATTTGCAACCTTGGAAACTACTCCGCGACCGCGAGCGTAATTCATGGGTGAGGTAAGTAAAATATGTAAAAATTGGTTGTTTCAACAGGGGGAAGGTAAGATGGATATTTTTAATTTTTTTTGTTTTTTTAATGTTTTAATTAATTAATTTAATATTTTTATTTATTATTTATTTTATGTATGTATTGTATTATTTATTTTATATAACATTGACGATGATGAGGCTGAGGATGAGGATGAGGTTGATTAGGATGTCGATGATGACGATGATGATGATGATGATAATGATGATGATACCATTAATGATATTAAAGATGAAGATGATGATGGTCATGATTATTATGATGATGATGATAATTATGATGATGATTATGATACCATTGATGATCATAAAGATGAATATGATGATGGTTACGAATAGTATAATGAGGATGGCCTGATGATGATGGTTTCTATTATTCTAATGAGTATGAACATGATGATGATGATGATGATTTCTATTTTTCATCATCAATATCATCATTATCAACTTTTTCATTTGGTCCAAAATCACTATCGTTGAATCTCTCATATCAGCATCATCATCAAAGTCATTTTCAGTTATATATTCATCATCAATACCATCACTGAGTTCAAAATAATATTCTACATCATTTGGATGATAAATTCTTGATCAAATTATTCATCCGACACATATGCAGTGACCAACTTCTCCTGATATGCATCACCTTCTTCTTCGACATTGGATTATTCCTCTAATGGATTATACTTGACTGGACTTCCTCTTGGATCATATCTAACAATGTATGACCAAACTTCTTTACCTGGAACCTCAGAGTAAAAAATCTGCACACATTGACTTGGAAGCAAATAAGGCTCTGTACCTAGTTCAAGTGCCCTTGTATTAACCATGGCAAATCTATTGGCATGCTCAATAATAGTTCTTTCATGATCATGTTCATTCATTCCTAGCCTGTACCATTTAACCTCAAACAGAACTATTTTAAATGGATTAAAGTCACACTCAATTATATCTTCCAAATAACCATAGTACCTATTTTCAGATACTTCTGGATGCTCGTCACTTCTAGAGGAAACATTAGTGACTTGAAAAACTGTAGTTATCCCACAATCTAATTTTTTCTTCTTGTAATACAACTTTTTGATGCAAAATTTACAACCATTGTACCACATAGCATTGTGGTGTATCAATTGCATCATGCCCGAATCAGTAAATAAATATATAAGAAGAAAAAAATATATATATATTTATATAATGGGAAACAATGAAAAAATGATCAAGGTATAAAATATACTTGCCTTTTTATCTTTTAAACCACATGCTAAACCAATTTCCCTTTATGTAAGTTCACCATGATATTCTTCTCAATGACAATGCACTGTTTTAATCAATTTATTCACCCCTTCCCATGATAATGTACCATAGAATTATATACATTGTTCTATCCATTCCTACATCAAATCAAGATTGTTTGCAATGTATAAATGTACTGCATCCCACACATGACCAACTATACAGAAAAATAACAATTAAGAATTGTAAATTAGCTATCATTAAAGGAAATTAAGTTTACCTTACAATACTGATGGAATAATAAAAATTACATTAGTAAGATATATATGAAATTGAAAAATTAATTGTATAATAAATTAAATATACACCATCTAATTACCTTTCACTTTCCTTGTACTGCCTTTCCCCAACATGACCTCCCCTTCAAATTTGTTGATGGATTTGACATGCCAAATGCAAGGAAGATTGATATTTTTTGCTAAATTTGGAAGATAATGACTAATGTAGACCATGGATTGATATACCATATAGCCTTGCACAATAGAGCCCTTAGCACGTGTTCTTTGTCTAACAAAATCCTTCAATGAATTCAAATTCCTTTCCACCATCCACATTGATCTTGTGTGTACAAGTCCACACAATTCAATGTACTCAACTTGGTGTGTGAGATAATGTTCTTGTGCATTGAAAAATCCTAGAGGAAAATACTTCTGCATTTCACACATTAGACGATGAATTTCTATCTTCCAATACTTAATATCTTCTTTATGGATTTATTTATATAAAACCCACTTTCAAATGATGCAAGAAAATAACAGTGATCAACAAGATTGAGGAATATATAATAAAGTTCCAATCTGTAAAACTCAATATATGAATAATCTCTGCAACAAAGTGAACAAACATTTTCATGCATATAAATTGTTACTTACCTCATGTATTTACCAAGATCATATATAACTTGTTTTTGTTGTTGTCAACACTACATGGGAGAGATAGAGGTAGAACGTACTGTAACAAAAATAAAATGATCTTTATTTATTTAAATTCCAAATAAGAGACCAAAATTACTAAAAATATGTTCTAAATGGAAATTATATAGGTAAATAATTATCTTAATGAATGTATGCTGGTCATGAGTTTTAACACCACCAAAATCACCAATTTTCGTTAAGATATTTTGTATGTTTGATGAAAACCCAGTCGGAAACCTTATTTTCTGAATGACCTCTTTTATATCATTGCTTTGTTGCTCTATCAATAACCATGGAAGAGTAATTATATTTTGGTACTCCTCTTCGAAATTGGAATTAATTACACTTTGCAATGCATGATTGGCTTCTACAATGTCACTACAAATTTTTCCAATTTTATCTTTGTGAGTCCTTCCATCTAAGATTCTCCATATAATTTCTATTACATTCTTCCTGATATGCATTGTATCGAACAAATGAGCTATTTGTAGGTGCTCGTAGCAAGGAAATCTATTGCATTGTATGGGATAACTCTTCATTCCTCGTGGAATCCCATTCATGCCTTCACAACAATCAATATTAAACATAAATGAAAAACACATTAACAATAATTCATGACACCCATGGTAGAGAAAATTCAATAAAAATATAAAATTCATAATATTACATATTGAATTGTATGGGATAAATCTTCATTCCTCGTGGAATCCCATTCATGCCTTCACAACAATCAATATTAAACATAAATCAAAAACACATTAACAATAATTCATGACACCCATGGTAGAGAAAATTCAATAAAAATATAAAATTCATAATATTACATATTTATATGCTACATATACAATTTGCAAACCATGACAATGTCTATTAGATTCCAACTTCCATAGGTGAGGTGTCATTCTTCATGGTTTCTTCCCATTCTGTTATTTACCATTGAATTTTGTTTTCTTGGTAGTTCGATACCTATGGTTCTTAGGGAGGAAGTTTCTGTACTCTTCAAACACCTCCTTTCTTAGACTGCTTGAACGTCAAGATTTTATCCTAGGACCACAGACTGGACATGCAAATTTTCCCTTTGTTTGAAGACTTGCAAGATATATGTATTAATGTTATAAGCATCAAAAGATTATTAATTTAAATAAAAATGCATGATATTTACCTTAAAAACATACTCAATGTTAGCATATAAGAACCAAACAAACTCAATCAATGTATAAGTTAATTAAATAGAGTATATATATATATATTAAAGGAGATAGAAAATTAAAGGACATGACATGAAAAGTGATAAATATAATTAGTAAACCCAAGTTGACTTTACTTTGACATGTTACATATCACAAACAATACCCCTCCTTTCCAAATTATTAAGGAACAAGTTAGTATGGGGGTCTATTCTTACCACCAACCACTATATTTATGATATTTAGTAATAAAATTTAAATCCCCACCAACGGTTATGTTCTCCCAAGTTAGGAACCATGATTTCTCACAAGCACATGGAATCACAATGCTTAAACAATTTTTCACATAGGATATTACCACATACTAGTTTACCCATCTATAAATAAGAAACTAAACAAATAAAAAATTTCAAAAGCAATAATCTTGTTTTCCTAATTAGTTCATCTTCATCTTTTTTTAATCAAAAAATGATTAAGAGACAAATCCCGATGACATTATATTTACTCATTCGAAAAATATTAGTTCACTAACCAAGGAGACAAAGAATTTAAAAATACTAACTTGGAAACCAAAGAAGATCGCGCAAAAATTCGATGTGTTAAACCAGTACAAGACTCTTGCACTCACAGATCAAACAATAAGTAGAAAAATTGTTGCAACTATAAAAAAACATTTGATGAAATATGTCTTAAGAACGTGTATTTATAGATCAATGATCATGGCAGTTATAATGAAAATGCACAACAGACGAATTTCAACAATAAGAAAAAGTCAATGACTGTTACTGTGATGACCATTCATTTGCAAATGTTTAGAGGTCTGTCGCTAGAGCGACGAATCTGTGTCTTCATCACAATAGGGATGAAAATCTATCGCTATAGCGACAAACATTCATGTACATCGCAATAACGATGATGATCGAGGGAAAAAAGAATTTATGTTCAAAATATTTATCAATTTATCCACAAAAATAACCATTTTAACTTATTTGTGGCAATATTTCGTGGAACTTTTGAGCCATATGTAGTAGTGTAAATTGGTTGTTTATGTTAGTCATTTTTAACTCTGTCACTTATTATCTAGTCATATTTGTTAATTGGTGACTAAATTAGTCGTTTATAGTTGGGTCAATAAAAATTTCTCATATTTAGTATTAAATCACTTGAAAAACCTATGGTGACCAGAATTTTTAGTCACGTAGTAGCTAATTCCTCATTTTGTACTAGTGAAGTGGTCCCCCAAGTACAGGGACATTTATCATTAAAAAAATTCACGTGAAAGAAAAAACGTGCATTTAATAATTTTTTTTCTTTAATCATGTTTAGGTACTATTAGGATAACATTTTCCTGATGGGACACCATTGGGGATTTCTCACGGTCAGTCTGCCACATTACAAGAAGCAACACAATTTCATATTGAACACTAAAAATTGAACCATTTCTAATAAACACGATTAATGAAGGAAAAAAACAGTGTTAATATGACGATCACGTGTACCTGACCAAAAGCTGCAGGCGTGTTGTGAGTACCCCCATGAAACAATATAATAAGCATGATATCATCTTCAAATATAACAGCATTTACAATATGGCCGCACAGTGTTTACAATATGCTCACATGATATTTACAGTACACCATCACAATGTTTACAGTATGTTGGGTTATAGGTGCATATTATGTTGAAGATGGTTAAGGATACATTTAAACATGATCACATCTGGCATGGTGATAGGGGGAGAAAAAATAATCTCATGCGATATGATGATGGTTGAAGGGGGTTCCTTAATGCGTGTTTACCCTTATTATAGCTACAACATTATTCAAATGACTTCTTCTAGCTTTTGATATAACTAGCAAGAATGACCTCAAAAACACTTGTTGTTGATTATATGACTTATATAGAGCTGGTTATCGAGATTTTTATCATTATATGAAGACAAATCTTGGAAATCACATGAATACTTGAGAGAATGTTTGGATGAACATATGAAGAATCTTGAAGAATAATTGATAAGGGACCATCTATGAGACAAGTTAAGTACTGCATACTCTTGTATAGACACATATTATACCCAATGGCAGATTTGAAGTATTATGGACAAAGAAGTTTAGTGGAAGATTTGAATATTGTTTGAAGAAATATTGGGGGAAAATCATGGGTAAAGTTTTACATATGAAATAAGTGTAGAAAGGGTGTATGCTTAAACATTAAACAACTGCAGTGACATAATCAATACATTCATGATACAATGATATGCTATCATTACCCTTGTTAAGTTGTGGAACAAATTGTAGTAAATTTTGTGAGAATAAAAGGTACAGATCCAACATTAAAATCCTCTCAAATCTTGGTTTTTCAAATGTAGACTAAAGCCTGCTAAAAGGTATATCAATATTGATCAAGATCAGAATTTGAATAGCCTAATGAATTCTTACATTAACAGTGACAAGTCTTGGGAACTTGGCCTTTTAAGAAGTTATTTTGGCATGGATATAAGATTAGAATGATTTGGGTTTTCCCTTAATACATTCTAAGGCTAACAAGCATTAAAGATAGTTGAACTATCATGACATGATAGCTTAAGGAGTTGGCAAGTAAAGACCACAAGGAAGTGACCTTATTCACATTAATTTGACAGAAAATTGCAATGACACATGAAAGGGAGTGATTTGTTTTGACAACTTAACTGGATAGTGATAAAAGTGACCAGACTATGGACTTATCACTGATGTGGCTGTGACAACTTATTGATATGATATCTGATTGTAGATGGACATGAGAGCACCTTGAAGGAATCCAAGTACTGCTAAGCATATAGATGGAGCTGCAGATATACAAAGTGATCATCAAACACTGAAGTTTGTGATGGTTGTTCAAGGTACAACAAGTAAGGGTCATGGCATGACACAATAAGTTATGGTTTTTTCTAGGTGTTCAGTTGGAACCAAGTAAGTCAAGTAGCATTTGTTAAGTATGTAGAAAACCCCGATGCCAGTAGTCTATGTTCATTAGGGAAAGTAACCAACACTTCATTTACCTATGTTAAGTATTCAATAGAAAGTACAAGTTCCTATTTCAAGTTGTTCAAGTTAGATATGCATGAATAACCAAGTGATGGTTTATATTTTCACTATAAATAACCAGGTGATGCAAGTTGTACAATGTTTGTTATTAATAAGATATTAGAAACGAGTTTGATATCGTTGGGTATTTAACCCTCAACGCCGGGTGGGATTTCCTCCTTCTAGGGTCTTTCATCTCAACTACAATCCAAAGAGAAGAGGACCATTATATTTACTATTTTAATTTCCATGATACATACTCTTCAAATTAAGCATTCAAGTTACAGGGTGTTTCGTATATAATCACATCTATGCATTCCTCTCCTCACAAGATTGGATGTATAGGTGTTAAAAATAACTGTGACGGGATCAATGACCCAGGTATACGTTTTTCATCATGTACAGGAACATGATATGTCAAGGTTATTTAAACTGGTTTCATCTATTCCAATTCTATTAGGGTTATTCAAACTGGGATACTCATCTTCAAAGAATTTTTGGCCTTACTTACCCTTTTATGGAAGAATAATCTTAACCCTTTTATGGAAGAATAATCTTACCTTACATAATGACCTCACATAATTAGTTATATACGACCGCCTTAAGGGATTCTTTTGGTGTTAGGGAGTATTACCTGTCTAGAAGTATTACCCCTTTAATTTAGATTTACCTGATCCTACCCATTCTATGTAACAACCTAGTGATTTATTTATATGTGCATACCTTATATCATTGAGTCTTATTCTTGACCTTGAAAATTCAGGATTAGTCATCCTATTTAAGACAACACTAAGAGAATTTTTATATTTAGTTGTGCGGACCTAAGAGACAGATCTAGCATAAATAATTCTTGATTACCCCGTTTAAGACAACTGCCTAATTATTTAACTTCCTACTTATTCATTGGTCGTATTGTACATTTTAGATTTATTTTTTATTTCCTTATATATGCAACTTCCTAGATACTCCTCTAGAAATAGTTATTTACTTTTTTATTTTTATTTTCATTTATCCTTTTATTCTCAAAAAGCTCATGAATTGTTATTAGTATAGAAGGCAAAGGCGAAGGATGGGTAGGAGGTAATGGAAAACCCAATGAGAGATGGAAAACTATATAAAATACTAAGCAGACACTAAGAATACAATCCCAAGGATAAAATCCATTGAGTTGAGGCTCTTACACATGCATTGCGAACAACCTTCAGACGTTGGTTGAATTTTAGAAGGACCTATTCTTGAAACAAATAATGTATATAAATCACATTGGAAATCCATTAATGATAGAAGGAAATCCTGAGCTGAGCATAGCGAAGGTGAAGGGAAGGTGGAGGGAATTCAAGCCATCACTTTCATTCCAGATAGGATTATGCCACCTGTGACAATCTAACAACCTTTGTAAAGATAGGTCTCCAACATGTTAATATGATGACACTAAAAATTTTGGGATCTGCTAACCCTTGGTCCTAAATTTTGAGTGGCCTTTGATATGCAAGCTACAACACCCTTCAATTCTTGACCAATGTCTCTCCAAGGTTCCCCAATTGAGGAATGAAACCATGTATCTATCAATAAAACCCTGTCTAGAAAACAATTTAATGGATTAAATGAAATCAGATGACTTACCGAAGACATCTTTGTGGGAAAAAAATATACGAGAAGCTACCTTAGAGTATTCTTTTCCTAATGCCTTACTGACCTTCACCTTTTCTTATGGGTCGCAATATTAATCTTCCAATGTCCCTTTGCATATATTTTGGAGATGAAGGGGGTGGGTAGCCTTGAAGATAGAAAACCCCCAAAGTTGGAATACCATTGAAATTTAACTGAATCCCAATGCCCACCCAATAAAAAAATACTTTTATGGAAAACCTGGACTAGGGGTTCGTTGAATGAACAAGAAAACTCCTCTGCAACCTTGGAACCTCCTTAGTAACCTTCGAACTTACTCTGTGACCTCGGGCCTAGTTTGTGGGTGAGGTAAGTGAAAAACCTCCTCTATGACCTTGGGCCTAGTTCATGGGTGAGGTAACTGAAAAACCTCATTTGCAACCTTGGAAACTACTCTGCGACCACGAGCATAATTCGTGGGCGAGGTAAGTGAAATATGTAAAAATTGGTTGTCGCAACAGGGGGAAGGTAAGATGGATAGTTTTAATTTTTTTGTTTTTTTAATGTTTTAATTAATTTATCTAATATTTTTATTTATTATTTATTTTATGTATGTATTGTATTATTTATTTTATATAACATTGATGATGATGAGGATGAGGATGAGGATGAGCTTGATTAGGATGTCGATGATGACAATGATGAAGATGATGATGATGATGATGATGATGATGATACCATTGATGATATTAAAGATGAATATGATGATGGTGATGATTATTATGATGATGATTATGATACCATTGATGATCATGAAGATGAAGATGATGATGGTTACGAATAGTATAATGAGGATGACCTGATGATGATGGTTTCTATTATTCTAATGAGTATGAACATGATGGTGATGATGATGATGATGATGATGATGATGATGATTTCTATTCTTCATCATCAATATCATCATTATCAACTTTTTCATCAGTATCATCATCTTGTCCAAAATCACTATCGTTGAAAGGATCGCTTATATCAACATCATCATCAAAGTCATTTTCAGTTATATATTCATCATCAATACCATCACTGAGTTCAAAATAATATTCTACATCATTTGGATGATAAATTGTTGATCAGATTATTCATCTAACACATATGCAATGACCAACTTCTCTTGATCTGCATCACCTTCTTCTTTGACATTGGATTATTCCTTTAATGGATTATACTTGACTGGACTTCCTCTTGGATCATATCTAACAATGTATGACCAAACTTATTTACCTGGAACCTCTGAGTAAAAGACCTGCTCACATTGACTAGGAAGAAAATAAGGCTCTGTATCCAATTCAAGTGCCCTTGTATTAACCATGGAAAATCTATTGGCATGCTCAATAATAGTTCTTTCATGATCATGTTCATTCATTCCTAGCATGTACCATTTAACCTCAAACAGAACTATTTTAAATGAATTAAAGTCACACTCAATTATATCTTCCAAATAACCATAGTACCTATTTTCATATACTTCAGGATGCTGATCACTTCTAGAGGAAACATTAGTGACTTGAAAAGCTGTAGTTATCCCACAATCTAATGTTTTCTTCTTGTAATACAACTTTTTGATGCAAAATTTATGACCATTGTACCACATAGCATTGTGGTGTATCAATCGCATCATGCTCGAATCAGTAAATAAATACATAAGAAGAAATAAAAAAGAAATACATTTATATAATGGGAAACAACGAAAAAATGATCAAGGTATAAAATATACTTGCCTTTTTATCTTTTAAACCACATGCTAAATCAATTTCCCTTTATGTAAGTTCACCATGATATTCTTCTCGATGACAATGCACTGTTTTAATCAATTTACTCACCCCTTCCCATGATAATGTACCATAGAATTCTATACATCATTCTATCCATTCCTACATCAAATCAAGATTGTTTGCAATGTATAAATGTACTGCATCCCACACATGACCAACTATACAGAAAAATAGCAATTAAGAATTGTAAATTAGCTATCATTAAAGGAAATTAAGTTTACCTTACAATACTGATGGAATATTAAAAATTACATGAGTAAGATATATATGAAATTGAAAAATTAATTGTATAATAAATTAAATATACACCATCTAATTACCTTTCACTTTCCTTGTACTTCCTTTCCCCAACATGACCTCCCCTTCAAATTTGTTGATGGATTTGACATGCCAAATGCAAGGAAGATTGATATTTTTTGCTAAATTTGGAAGATAATGACTAATGTAGACCATGGATTGATATAGCATATAGCCTTGCACAATAGAGCCCTTAGGACGTGTTCTTTGTCTAACAATAGCCTTCAATGAATTCAAATTCCTTTCCACCATCCACATTGATCTTGTGTGTACAAGTCCACACAATTCAATGTCCTCAACTTGGTGTGTGAGATAATGTTCTTGTGCATTGAAAAATTCTGGAGGAAAATACTTCTGCCTTTCACACATTAGACAAGGAATTTCTATCTTCCAATACCTAATATATTCTTTATGGATTTCTTTATATAAAAGCCACCTACAAATGATGCAAGAAAATAACAGTGATCAACAAGATTGAGGAATATATAATAAAGTTCCAATATGTAAAACTCAATATATCAATAAGCTATGCTATGCAACAAAGTGAACAAACATTTTCATGCATATAAATTGTTACTTACCTCATGTATTTACCAAGATCATATATAACTTGTTTGTGTTGTCGTCAACACTATATGGGAGAGATATAGGTAGAACATACTGTAACAAAAATAAAATGATGTTTCTTTATTTAAAATCCAAATAAGAGACCACAATTACTAAAAATATGTACTAAATGGAAATTATATAGGTAAATAATTATCTTAATGAATGTATGCCGGTCATGAGTTTTAACACCACCAAAATCACCAATTTTCGTTAAGATATTTTGTATGTTCAACAAAAACCCAGTCAGAAACCTTATTTTCTGAATGACCTCTTTTATATCATTGCTTTGTTGCTCTATCAATAACCATGGAAGACTAATTATATTTCGGTACTCCTTTTCGAAATTGGAATTAATTACACTTTGCAATGCATGATTGGCTTCTACAATGTCACTACAAAATTTTCCAATTTTATCTTTCTGAGTCCTTCCATCTAAGATTCTCCATATCATTTCTGTTACATTCTTCTTGATATGCATTGTATCGAACAAATGAGCTATTTGTAGGTGCTCGTAGCAAGGAAATCTACTGAATTGTAAGGGATAACTCTTCAATCCTTGTGGAATCCCATTCATGCCTTCACAACAATCAATATTAAACATAAATGAAAAACACATTAACAATAATTCATGACACCCATGGTAGAGAAAATTGAATAAAAATATCGAATTCATAATATTACATATTTATATGCTACAAATACATTTTGCAAACCATGGAAATGTCTATTACATTCCAACTTCCATAGGTGAGGTGTCATTCTTCGTGGTTTCTTCCCATTCTCTTATTTACCATTGAATTTTGTTTTCTTGGTAGTTAGATACCTATGGTTATTAGGGAGGAAGTGTCTGTACTCGTCAAACACCTCCTTTCTTAGACTGCTTGAACGTCAAGATTTTATCCTAGGACCACAGACTGGACATGCAAATTTTCCCTTTGTTTGAAGACTTACAAGATATATGTATTAATATTATAAGCATCAAAAGATTATTAAATTAAATAGAAATGCATGATATTTACCTTAAAAACATACTCAATGTTAGCATATAAGAACCAAACAAACTCAATCAATGTATAAGTTAATTAAATAGAGTATATATATATATATATATATTAAAGGAGATAGAAAATTAAAGGACGTGACATGAAAAGTGCTAAATATAATTAGTAAACCCATGTTGACTTTACTTCGACATGTTACATATCACAAACAATACCCCTCCTTTCCAAATTATTTAGGAATCAGTTAGTATGGGGGTCTATTCTTACCACCAACCACTATATTTTCAATATTTAGTAATAAAATTTAAATCCCCCCCAACGGTTATTGTCTCCCAAGTTAGGAACCATGATTTCTCACAAGCACATGGGATCACAATGCTTAAACAAATTTTCACATAGGATATTACCACATACTAGTTTACCCATCTATAAATAAGAAACTAAACAAATAAAAAATTTCAAAAGCAATAATGTTGTTTTCCTAATTAGTTCATCTTCATCTTTTTTTAATCAAAAAATGATTAAGAGACAAATCTCGATGACATTATATTTACTCATTCGAAAAATATTAGTTCACTAACCAAGGAGACAAAGAATTTAAAAATACTAACTTGGAAATCAAAGGAGATCGCGCAAAAATTCGATGTGTTAAACCAGTACTAGACTCTTACACTCACAGATCAAACAATAAGCAGAAAAATTGTTGCAACTATAGAAAAACATTTGATGAAATATGTCTTAAGAACGTGTATTTATAGATCAATGATCATGGCAGTTACAATGAAAATGCACAACTGACGAATTTCAACAATAAGAAAAAGTCAATGACCGTTACTCTGATGACCATTCATTTGCAAAATTTTAGAGGTCTGTCGCTAGAGCGACAAATTTGTGTCTTCACCACAATAGAGACGAAAATCTATCGCTATAGCGACAAACATTCATGTACATCACAATAACGACGATGATTGGTGGCAAGAAGAATTTATGTTCAAAATATTTATCAATTTATCCACAAAAATAACCATTTTAACTTATTCGTGGCAATATTTTGTGGAACTTTTGAGCCATATGTAGTAGTGTAAATTGGTTGTTTATGTTAGTCATTTTTAACTCTGTCACTTATTATCTAGTCATATTTGTTAACTGGTGACTAAATTAGTCGTTTATAGTTGGGTCAATAAAAATTGCTCATATTTAGTATTAAATCACTTGAAAACCTATGGTGACTAGAATTTTTAGTCACGTAGTAGCTAATTCCTCATTTTGTACTAGTGAAGTGGTCCCCCAAGTACAAGGACATTTGACCAAATGGTTTGCCCCCATGGGGTATACATATTTTTGGGGTAGGGAATTCCAGGATAACCCCCCCCCCCCCACTAATGCTGCAGGTTGATAATTTTGATTGACTACAGGTGGTTGATTTCCTATATAGGTATAACCACATGAAGGTTGACTAATGGTAGGTTGAACCCATGAGGGGTTTCCCAAACTGAAAGAGGAGATAACCACATTTGGTACTCGTGGAAGGTATACTAACTGTCAGTTGTCTTAAAATAATATTTTTTCCCATACTAGAAACCGTTCCCATGGTTGGTAAAACAACTTGAGGTGAGGGTTTCCCCCCAATGATAGAATATATAGTGGAATTAGAAATAGATGGGGGGTTCAGGGCAGGTGGGGTAGGGATGGAGGGATCACCTGTATCATAAGTGACCACATTTTGAACTAGTGACCATGAGTTAAGATCCACATGAGATGGTGAAAGAGCATGGTATCGAGGGGGGGTTATTTGTAAATGTTGGGGTAGAGGAGAAACAATTCTCCTCCTTATGTTATCTCCCATCCTACGCAAACAATCAAGAGTTCCCTGGATTGGTCCAAGGATTTCTTCATTCGTAGTGAATCTAATTCTCATGGGGGGGTAAAATAAGGAAGACTAGTGGTTTTGTATTCCGAAATGGCCTGTCCTAATGAACTATCCAAAAAAGGAACATGTCGAACAAATTTCGATGCCATAGTATCGTCTAATGGGTGGGTAAACACCCAGTCTCATGTGCCAGTTTGACCTTCCAATTGAAAACGAAAGGTGGTGTCTTCTGTAGAAGGTTGTTGAACTACCATAGGATTTTCAAAGGAAGAAATTTCTTCCCTGGATTCAGTAACCAGAACTCCTTCTACATGTGAATCAGTCATAGCTAGTTGGTCCATGGTTTTCTCCTTCGCTTTCTCTTGTAACAGGAGGAAATTTAGGTAGTAAACCCTACAACCTGTGAGATCGTCTCACAGGTAACTCAACCAGGGTGCTAACTGAAGAATTCTACTCTAAAGTTTTAAACAAGGAAGATATCACACACAAACAACCCTACGCAAGCTAAGGTCACACACAAACTTAAGTGATAGGAGGGGATGATGAAATCTGTTTCCTCACTAGGATTTTCATGTCACAACTCGCGATATACCACAGGATCCAATAGTAAAACATGACAAGGAGTATTGGGACCATAGTCTTTCCTGAATATCCGACTACCTAGATGACATGTGCATAGTAGCTCCCTAAGTGTTGTTATTGGTGTATTTCTCCAATAAGATTACCAAAAGGATCTTCTCAGTTGGTATGGGTTTCTTAGAGGGGTCTATAGATATACACAAGGTATATGGGAGCTCAGATCTGTGTTAGTGTTGTATGATGCACAATCGTTCGAAAGGGGCCTTTTGATATACCTCTGAGTACGTGAAGAAATTTTTTGATATACCATAAAGGTATGTGAAAATATGTTCTATATACTGGTTGGTATGTGGAAGAACTGCGTGATCCTCGAGATAAAGTGCAGGCTAGTAACGACAACTCCTATGTTTATAGACGTTGGAACACATCTTCTAACCTATCACTCAAATTACTAGAATCTTTAACCTAAGATAACATTGATTTTATCTTTATGGTTAATCAATGTTTGTGTAATGTGGATCAAAATTATATATAAATATCTATATGGAATGCAAATTCTATCTTCGATGAACACTACCTAGAGTAAGGGAGCAACTTTTTCCTTTTCCAAGCAAAATTAATATGCAACTTTCAACAATTTCACATTCAAGCTTTTCAAAAATTTCCAAAACACACAACAATTTCCAACACTAAGCCTAGAAGATCTCTGAGATTAAATGGAAAGAAAAAATTCTAACATCTAACAGCATATAATTTCTTAATTAAATGCACAAAGAAATTTTTTAATCACTCAAGCAAGCCAAACACAATTAAGGAAAACAAGCAGACATTTTTTCATTTTTGATGTAATTTGAAAAACAAAAAGAGCTAAAAGAACACACCTAGTTGAGTGCAAGAAAACTACAGAATTTATCTCCTACATATCTAAGATCATTTCTAGAAGATCAAGAAACAAACTATGGACCCAAGACTGAAATCCACATAAAACTTTTAAATTTGAAGCTTCCTATCAACAAACGTTTGAGATATGAACTCAAAAGGAAGATCAGCCTAACACACTATAATACCTAACAATGAGATATAATGAAAAGGAACAACAAACCAAAGAGGAACAATTTTTTTTAGGGACAAGCCTCAAAGCAGGAGATGGTCTACCTTGGTGCACAGTGAAGGGCTACACCAGAGCGTTAGGATGGGCTCGACGCTCTTTTTCTACTAGTGAGAGGCATAAAAAATGCATAGTGATGAAGAGAGACAAGCATTAGTGGTGCTTTATGGAAAAAGGAAAGAAGCATTAGGATCTATCCGGTGCTCTGTCAAGCTTACCCAGGAGCATCAGTGAATCTAGCGATCTAAAAATTCCAATAACATGTAAAATAGACTAGTGTGGATCAAGATGGAATAAAATTGAGAGAAAACACACACCGTAGAAGAAAATTGAAAGTTTGGCAAGGTGGATCACTCACCTTAACAACTTAAATGAGCAAGAAAACAAAATTCACAAGTCATAATGAAAAGTGACATCAACAATCCAAGATCTAACTGGATATGCTCTAGATGTGATTGGATTTGTCCCCAGCGGAGTCGCTAATTTTTTTACCGGGAATGATTTAATCAGTGTGGACACAGTTTGTTCCCTTAGCCCACATGGTGCAAATCTACAACAAAAAGAGACAACAATATATCCTCTCCCTATATGACTGATATACTTTAATGACAAGCTCTCTTTACCTCGAATGAAGAAGGTTGACCTTGTTCCATAGATTCTTGTGCGATCGACTATACCTGCACAGAACACATAAAACAAGACAAAACATGAAAACAACAAGATTAATCAATGATCTATACTAATGATCAAGGAAACTAGTAATAAACAATTAACATGAACACAAATCATTTATGGCAAAGGGAAACACTTTTGTATTGAAGATGATAAAAGAAAGATACAACCAAATACTTGTTGTCGAAGCTTTGATTTTACAATATATTTGACACACTCACACACACTATCAACTATGCAAACTCTTAATCATAAAATATCTCTCTTTACCTCCTATACCAGACTTCAATATGACAACATAAGGATTCTCTCTTGGTCTCTCCTTCGCATGGTCCAAGTAGTTTGCATTTATAGGCCAAAGGAAGCCCAAATGGGTTGATAATATTTTGGGAGGAAGGTAGGGAATGATCCCTATGGGTTAGGAGGTCGAGTTCCATCTCTCCCACATAGCTAGGATCATCCTCCACGAGAGATTTCACATGGAATATTCTTGAAACTTCTTTTTTTTCCTTCTTTGGATTGCTGGCGATCCTTGTAATAGGGGTAAGTGCATCGATGCACCTTGTGGTCAAGGGAAAGGCACCACCGGTGCCTCATTCTAATGGAAAACAAGTGTTAGGTATGTCTGATGCCCTATGTTAGGCTACAAGGTGCATTTGACAACCTAGGAATGAGCAATAAGACCCCAAAAGAAGGTTTGGCTAGGGACTTCAGAGGATAAGAGAATTAGGACATTTTTTGGGTGTAACAAAGACTCTAGAGGCTAATACATTTTGAGAGAGAAAACATGAGGAGATTATGGGTTCACTCTATGATTCATATTATTCTTCTTTCACACCAAAATATTTGTCCAAATTGTTCCAAATTTCAAATGGATATTCAACAAAAACTATGAGATGATGTATCTTTGGTGACATTTCTAGACACATAATTCCATAAGCTCTATCACAGCCATTTAACTAGTCAATTCTCTTCTTAAGACTCTAGTTTGCTCACTAAACCAATGGATACATCAAAGAGACATTTCCTCTTTAAGTATGCATTCATATTTGGATTCCAATCAACATAATTGAAAGGAGAAAGTAGAGGAACTTTTGAATCCATATAGAAAATGTTGCACCTGCAAAATAAACCTGCAAATATTAAAAGGAGGATTAATTGATGAGCTCCCAAAGCTCTGATACCATGTCAAAATTATAAATGCAAGGATATGATACCATGTCATAATTCTAAATGTAAGGCTATAATACCATGTCATAATTCTAAAGCATTGATGGTAGAAGAATTCTATAAACAAGCTAAGAATCTAAGCACACAATTAATCTCATAGGGAATTGCAGAGAATTAGCATAAGGAGAGAAGAAGAAGAAGAAGAATTGTTATAGATCAAAATGACACTTCTCTGCCTGTGACCACTTTCCCATGATCCCATCGCATGTCAACATTTCCATGACGACACTTCATGAAAGTCATTGAAAGTCAATGAAAAGAAACCTATCTTGGAGGACCCATATATTGAGTTTTGTAACTCCGTTTGACCTCATTTCTGTACCAATGGAAAGGTATTTTAGTTAGCTAAAACTTTCTATAAGATACCAAAGTCTGAAAATGCCCAGAAATACCTTCAAAATTCGTTTTTTGTGTATTCACGACTCTTCTTAAGGAAAAGTCGTGAATCATACGCGAGTCTCATGTTCTACAAGTCGCGAATGGATGTATTCACGGGTTTCTCTTGTTGAAACTCACGGGTCATTCGCAGGTTGTCCTCCTCCATAGTCATGAATATATCTCTTAACATTAAAACATAAAAACACGCCTTTTGAGTTAGTTTGGGTAGTTATGCAACTGACTCCTTCAATTGTAACCACTTTGTCTTCGCCCCTAACTCTTCTTTAGCATATAAATAGAGGTAGGGAGGTCCATGAGAGGGGACTTGGAATTTATGCATTGTTATGCTGGAGGAATTGGAACTCTCTTTTCCCACACCTTTGCCCTGGAGGTCTTCCCCTTGTGTTGCAGAGCTTGGAGGATGAGTTCTTTGGAGAAGAGAAACAGCAGAACCAGATCAAGGTTTCGTGAGGTGCCAAACTTGAAGAGAAGGTATACTTGTACTTGTTTTCAAGATTAATAAAGATGTGATGTCCTTCTTCTTCCCAAATCATTGTTCAATGTGTGATTGAATCTCTGTTTATGATCATATGATGATGTTGTTCAGATCATTGTTTCATGTTTATTTGATTATCATTGTTTTATATGTGGTCATAATGGTTTGAGAAAGGTATAATTTGTTTTGCAGGTCTCTTAGAGCGAGAGGAGAAAGAAGAGGATTGAAGAGAAATATTGGACCAGCCTTCAGTTAGTCAGGTGTGGACCGTTCTCATCTATGATCTTGCTTATATATACTTGCTGAACATTGTGCATCTCTCTTTCAACCCCAGTACGTTGATGGCCTCTTAAACCCTAGCCATAGGATACTTTCCTTTACAACATAACTGGCGACTCCACTGGGGATAGCCTTGTCTGTTTGGGGTTTCTCTTGATTCTTTTCAGTTTTTGCATTGTTTCAAGTCCTTTTTTGCCACTTAGGAACACCTTTCCAGTCTGATTACACACTTCCCCTGCCTTCTTTGGGTAGTTTTTGACCTTTTTTTGGGATTTTTCTACCTATTCGTGAGTTGTTGTTCTAGACAGTCGTGAATACAGTCTTGTATTCGTGGGTTGCTTCACTGAACAGTGGTGAGTCATTCGTGACCTGCCCTTATAGATAGTCGCGAATACTCCTGGAAGGGGGGATTTTTAAAGTTAAAGTTTGCTTGGTCTTTGCTTTGGGTAATCCTTGTTTCTGACTGGATTTTATTTAGAAATGTTGTTTGGCCTGTCTGGGTGCCTCTGTTGATCACAGTTTGTGCTTTTTTGGAAGCCCTTTGAGCCTTTTTGCTTGGATTGTTTACTGTCTGCATGCTGAAATATTTTGGCCGGTTTGGGTGGTAGGTTAAAGTGTCTTTGTTCAGACCTATGTTCAGGATCTTGGGCTCTGTTTTTTCAGTCTGTCTTCTGACAGTGGCTGATTCTCACTTACCTTTGTAAGCCTACAGTGATTCTTCTCATTGCTTGCACCCAAGCTAGGGTTCCTAACCTTCCTTAGTTGGTTGTCTTTTGGTTCTGTTATCCTGTGTGTTTCAGTTCTTTGCTTTTATACAGTTTATTTGATTCAAGTTCTCTCAAGTCTAGTGTATCTTAGGTGCATGCTAGAGTTTTAGCCTTTTATAGCATTTGGTTTGTTCTTTGCTCTTCCCCCTTGCCTCCTTTGCTTGGTATGATTTTTGGCTTATGTTTTTGGTCAGCCTCTGTTCTTGACTTTGGTTTGATTTTCAGAAGCTTTTTGGTGTTGGTTTCCTTCTTCTTTTGTTGGTTAACTTCACCTTGCCAAAATAGTAGACTTGTCTTTTATACAAGCCTTCCTTTCCAAGTAGGGTTTATACTGACTTTAGAGCACTCTAGAGTTTGTTTGATGGTTGTTTAGCAGAGTTCCTTTTGCTTTGTTCTTGTTATCTACATGCTTTTGCTTTGTAGGTAGTTTTTCTTTTTCCTTTATAAAAGAAAATTAAAAAGAACGTTTACTTGTTTGTTCTGCTTCCCCCCCCCACCTCTTTCTTTGGCTTGACCTTGTTAGACAAGGTACTGAGAAGCCTTTGTTTGTAGGTTTAGATTGATACTTGGGACTTCTTGACCTTTGTTTATGTCAGTATTTTTTCTCAGTCTCTTCATTCCAAAGTTGTTGGCTTGTTTACCTTTGTGAGCCTTCTTTTCAAGCGAGGTTTATATTCAACTTTAGGGAAACCTAGGGTTTGTTTGTGGGGTGTAGAGTAGTTGTCTATTTGCTTTGCTTACAGTACTTGTTTACATTAGTTCATAGGCTGATTTTTTCTTTTGCAGTTATAAAAGAAAAATACAAAAACATATGTTTGCTTTATGTGCATGTAGATTAGGTTGTTAGTCTAGATTGGATGGCATATCATTGTTTTTGAAAAAAAATAAAAAGATTTGATCTTGTTTGGATTTCAAGTTTTCTATTTGAAAATATAAAGAGAATAGTTTTTGCTTTTTGCATTTCATATCTCTTTGATTAGTCATTTTGTTTCATTTTTGAGTCAAAACACCACATAAGTTTCATGCCATTTACCCTCTGACTAAAAACAGCCCTTAAAATAAACGATATAATTTTAAAAATTATTAGTAAGTTTTATTTTATAGGGTCATACACCAACTAGCTTAGGATAGACTTGTGGGCTAGGGAGTTTAAACTCCCCACAAGTGTTAAATTCAGACGTAGTTGGCCTATCACTAGGTAAATCCTTTTCTACTTTGATTGTATCTGGGAAGCTCCTCTCAAACGAGAGTTAAGCACTAGGCCGTGTGGAGGCTTGGACAGAGGACATAACCCTCCGAATCCTTGTCAAAACGTAACTTAGGACTTTTACGCATCTGGGGATTTTGTCCTAGACAAAGTTTTGGGCTCAACTACCCTGCCCATGTGTACAAGTTCGGCTGACGACTGTCCCCCCAGACTGTCAATTTAGTTAAGGTATCCTCTAGTCTCTTTGACATCTAGGGTTCATACACAGGTACACCGGAAGGTTATTTCTGGTTGACCTTGGACGGGCTTGGAAGGTAACCCTTGTGGAAAGTGCAGGAGGGTGGTGGGTGATTCCTCCACTTGTGCCTGAGAACCACCTCAAGGACGCCAAGTAATCGTTCATCATCTTTCTTCTAGAAAGTATATCTTATACCTGTTTGTCTGTTTGGCTTTAGGAATTTTTAGTGAGTGCTATGTGGTTTGTCTATACTTAGTGTGCCTTTAGGTGTATGCTTTGTAATTTTGGTTGCTTATCAACCTCAGACTTTGTCTCTAGTTTTGAAACTATGGCTAGCACCCCTTTGAACACCAACCAAGAGATCCCCATGATGGGAGCTCCTTGTCCTATTCCTCTCACAGGGAATGTTGGTGCTCCCTTGATGGCCACCTTGAATCTTCCGGGATTCACCTTAGGGCTACCGGTGTGGTTGTTTTCCACTCCAACTGTCCTGAATGCTCCTGATGCTTCTCAAGTAAGCTCCTTATATCATGGGCATCAAAACAATGTCTCCCCTGCACCTGTAGTTAGTTCTCCTCCTCCTTCTACCTCATGCGGTGAAAGTACTGATACTAGTAACCAGAAGTCTAAAAGGAGTAAAAGAAGGAGGAATAGGAAGAAAGCACATAAGCAAGGGGGCACCCGTTCAACCTCTGCAAGTCAAGTTGAACCTCACCACCTAGCCTCTGTTGTTCATGCTGGGGGCACCTATCCAACCTCTGCAGGTCATGTTGGATCTAAGCACTCAACCTCTGCAAGTCAAGTTGATATTCACCATCTAGCATCTATTGATCATGATGGTAGGATCCTTCCATCCTTTCCAGGTCATGTCAGATCCAGTATTTTAGCCTCTGTTGTTCATGCTGAAGGCACCCGTTCAACCTCTGGTTTTCAAGTTGAACCTACCCATTCAACCTCTGCAAGTCAAGTTGATCTTCACCATCTAGCATCTATTGATCATGATGGTGGGATCCCTCCAACCTTTTTAGGTCATGTCGGATCCAGTCTCTTAGCCTCNTGATCAACATACAATGAAATGGAGAATTCAACTCCTTTATCACCTAGAATCCTTACACCCTTCAATTACATTGATTGGAGGGCAGATATGTAGATAACCTTGCACAAAAAATCCATATTTAGGATGGAAATGGGAAGANACCTCTGGTTTTCAAGTTGAACCTCCCCATCCAACCTCTGTTGTTCAAGTTGGATCCATCCACCCAGCCTCTGTGGTTCATGCTGGGGGCACACACTCAACTACTGCAAAGCATGTTGATCCTAACCATTCAGCCTCTGTTGTTCATGTTGATGGTGCCCGTCCAACCTCTACAAGTCATGTCGGACCCAGTCTCTCGGCCTCTGCAAGTTACGTTGGGGGCAGTCTTTTAGCCTCTGTGGTTCATGCTGAAGACAATTTGTCAGCCACTGCAAGTCATGTTGACACTGTTGAAAAGGCTACCCGTTCAAAACATAAGCCCAAGTTTCCTTGTAAGCTTTGTGAGGGAGACCACCTTACTTATAAATGCCCTTCTATTACTGAGGTGCAAAGAGTTTGGGCTCATGGTCCTCCCATTTTTTAACATTCTGAAGTCTCTCAACAACCATCCTCTCTTAGTGAGGTTGGATCCAGTCACTCAGCTTTTGTAGTTCACGCTGGGGGCAAACTCTCATCCTCTGCTTGTTATGTTGAGAGAAAACAGTCAGCCACTGCTAGTCATGTTGACTCAGTTGAGAAAACTGGTCGTTTGAAGCATCATCTTAAGTTCCCTTGTGTGCTATGCAAGGGAGATCATCTTACTCATCTATGCCCTGCTATCCCAGAGGTACAAAGAGTGTGGTCCAAGACTCAAATATTTCCTTCTCTTGAACACCCTATAGTTTCAAAACAACCTATTCAACCTTTGGTTGATCAAGTGGTCGAACCTATCTCAGATTTGGTCGATCCCACTCTTCCTTTGGAGAGTGATCCTAATGTGATTGAACCAATGTCATCTTTGGTCAATCCCACTCTCCCTTCGGAGAGTGATTTTCATGAAGCAGTTGAATCGATTCCATTATCGATCAATCCCACTCTTCCTTTGGAGAGTGAAGTGTCTACTAGTCACATTTTCTTCACTGCCAGTTCAGAACTTACTGAACAAGGGGGCACTGAACTTGCTTCGGATCAACCCCCACCAAGCCCTCGGATTGCTTCCTTTGATTGGGATAGCCTAGTTGAGCCGTGCCTTCCTTCCGCTGCAGCTTTCCAGATAAAGGTCAAATTTGAACCCTATACGATTGCTCGTTGTATTGTTGATGAAGGAGCCTCAGTTAGTATTTTGTCTGCTCGTGCTTAGCGAGGCATGGGATCTCCCAGCCTTGTGTTGACTGCTAGTCAGTTACTGGCGTTTGATAGAAGAACTTGTGTAGCCTTGGGAATTCTTGCTCAAACTCATGTTACTTTGGGTGGGAAGACCGTCTTAGTTGACTTCATGGTGATAGAAGATCCCTTGGACTTTAATATGCTCCTTGGACATGATTATGTCTATGCCATGCAAGCTGTGGTGTCAACATTCTTTCGTGTGATGTACTTTAATCATGGTGAAGAAATTGTCACTATCGATCAGTTGGAATTTCTTGATCCGTCTCCTGACCCAACTAGAGACCAAGTCTTTCCTTTATTGGTTCCCTTTGTTTCTGTAGACACCACCCCACCACAAGTGAACTATGTGGCCTCTTGTCCTTTGTGTTCAATTGCTACTAAGAAGCAACCTCTGTTTTCATGCTTACCTTCTTGGGACTTGGTCCCAGCAGTTGATCGGGTGAGTCATCCTATACAGACTGTAGAGAATGCTCTCCACTCTGTTGATCCATTTGAAATTTTAGACATGTGTCCTATCTCGGATGATCTCCTTCCTTCGGATGAAGTCTTCCTAGAGTCTTTGATACAGTCTGATCTTCTTTTGGATGTTGGTTCAGTTGTGACTAAGTCTAACCCTGATTTGGCTAGTAAGCTTGACCTTTCTTCTTATGTTGGTCTTGTTGAGTCTTTTGACTCTTCCTTTGAACAGCAATTCAGTGATCCTGATGAGTTTGATTTTTCTTATGAATTTTTCAACTCCGGTGATACTAAGTTTGTTCCTACAGACTCTATCTCCCTTGTTGATTTTTTCTCTCCTTCTGTGGTTGATCTTACTGATTATAAACCCTCGAGCCTTGGTTCTATAGAATCTTCTTCAGTTGATTCTTCCTTGACTTTACCTTTTATAGAAGATAGCAAAGTCACATGTGTTTCTGCCAAAGTGACCCGCATCAAAACTTTTCTTTTGAATATGATTCTGATGTTGTTGTTTCTTGGAGACAGGATTTGTAGTTGGATCCACAACTGTTTATTGGCCTCACCTTGTTGTTCAAGCTGTAATTGCATTTGCATGTGCCCTGCTCGCGCTTATGAGCCCGATGTCGGCTTCCACGCTTTTAGCTCGTTGTATAAGCCCTCATATTTGTTCTCATCGTCACTAAGCCTTGTATCATTTTTCCTTTGCAACTTGACACCCTTTACCTTGAGGAGACGTTCCCCGAGTGTCCTTATCTTTCTCACTTTCCTTGCATTATGCATAGGTTTGTTCCTTGCGCTTGGAACTAGTTCTGCCTACTTATGACACTCGTCTCCTCGCATTTAGAGCATTCTTTCTGCTCTCCTTCGAGCTCGTTAAAAACAGTAAGGAGGCCGTGAGTTGACTTTTCTGGGCTCGTTAAAATTTCACGAGAAATATTATGAGTTTCTTTAGGCCCAAGTCTGACTCCTCAAAATAGACTTGACTGCCGAGTAAACTTGTCCGTTCAGGCTCGTTAAGAATATGTGAACGGGCATCCACATTGGTGGTAGGTTATCTCTTTCTCGGACCATGTGGAATAATACGAGAAAGGATCACTCTCCTTTCTTCGGAATTGAGAAGAGCATTCTCAGGCATAGGTTTATCTCTTTTCTAGACCTGAGGGACTAAACTTACGGAAAAGGAACCCCCGGTATGAGCTTAGTTTTCTCTTTTTCGTGCTCTAGACCAAAACATGAAAAAGATTTCGAGTGTACTTTATGTCTTTGTCATGCTCGTTAAACCCTAAAGAACAAAGCATCGAGTTTAATGTTGTAAGCCCCATTTCTCGTAATCAAATGGATCTTTCCGAGTGATCTTTCCTTCCTTCACACTCGTAAAAATCAGGCTATTTTATGCTGCTTTTGAAGGAGCGTTGGGTAGGTGGTAATTTAACCTTTTTCGGACCTTCCTGACTAAGTACGAAAAAGGTGAGCCTTTTCTTCTTTGGAAGTTAAGAGAGTTCTTCTTTGGTTTGTTTTATACTTTTTCAGCCTCAAGAGACTAAATTGTACGAAAAAGGACCCCCTGGAGTCTTCTTTGGAGTTTTTAGACTCTCTAAACTATGAAAACACCATTGAGCATGTACTAGTTCGGGCTTGTAAAATCCACGAATTAGTGTCTTATCAAGCATTCTTCTTTCTTTTCTTCGAGCTTGTCAAAAAATGAAGATGGTCCCAAGTTTGCTTTCTTGGACTCGTTAAACCTTTACAAGAAAGAGGGGAAGGGGCAGGTTATTTCCATGTCTTTTTACATGTTGGCAGCAAGTTTTGTTTCCTTGAACAAAGCATTAGTTTTGAGTCTATCAACCATTGGGTCCTAGTCTTTTGACTTTATCCTGATTTAGAGTTTTCTTACTCCTCCAGTTGGTCTCTTTTCCAATTATATGGGGAATCTATCAATGTCTCCTACATTGCAGATTTGTTTCGTTGGTCCTTTCGTGTCAAAAGTTGCCTAAGTCACTTTTGTGTCGTGCTCACTGTTCAAGGATTAAACCTTTGTCGGCCATTCTGCAGTTGCCTTGACCTTTTGTGTCGGCCATTCCCTGGTATCAGTTCATTACATCATGTCTTCAGCGGTCCTTTTTGTGAAATTCAGTACCAATTCCAGATCCAATTAGTCTTTGACTTACCTCGTGTTGGATGATGAAGGATGCCTTAATGCCTTCCTTCCAGCGGATATCTTCCTATCGACTGCAACACATCTTGATCTGGGAACAAGATTTAGAGTTTTATGACAGTACCTTGGGAATTGTTGTCCTCAATGGCAATTTCCCTCGCTATTGGGTAGTGGGAATACCTTAATGTCTCCTACTTGATAGATTCTTCAAGTGTTCGACTTCAAGTCCTTGTAATCACACTTGTTAGAATGTACTAGGTACCTTGGGGACCATTTTCATTAATGGTGGTTTCCCTCACGTTTGTCAACGGATCTCATTATTGACCGGTAATCAAACAATTTCCTCCATGTTCGACTTCAGCTCCTTTATTGGCATGGTTAGGATTCGTACCCTTTTTGGGCGGTTTGGATTGAAGACCTTGGGGCCGACAGTAGCATTGTTATCTTTTGCTATTGCCCAAGTTGCGCAAGACCTTGTTATACTTTATATGACATTTTGCTGAGACATAGATCCACCTTGTATTTTTGTGGCTATGATCGATTGTTGAGTATGGATCCACCTTGTTCATTTGTGGCCATGGCTCCTTTAGATTTGATATGGCGACTTTTTGCATATTGAGCAACCATTATAGTTTCATTAGTTATACATATGTTGGATCCTCCTATATCTTTATGGCGATGTTTTGTATATGGACGTGTATGTTCCAGAGATCAGTTTTTCTGACATTTATCTCTCTTTCAGGTACCTTTACTTGAGCCTTTTGATCTTGGATTCTCTGCTCTCTCCATACTCAGCTGTTTCCTTTATAATGTATTTCGGCTATCATCTTCCCCTCTAACCTCACACATTAGGGGGAGTTTGTTATAGCTCGAAATGACACTTCTCTACCTGTGACCACTTTCCCATGATCCCGTCGCATGTCGACATTTCCATGATGACACTTCATGAAAGTCAATGAAAAGACACATATCTTGTAGGACCCATATATTGAGTTCTGCAACTCTGTTTGACCTGTTTTCTACACCGTTAGAAAGGTATTTCAGCTAGCTAAAACTTCCCAGAAGACACCAAAGTCTGAAAATGCCCAGAAATACCTTCAAAATTCGTTTTTTGTGTATTCACGACTCTTCTTAAGGAAAAGTCGTGAATCATACGCGAGTCTCATGTTCTACAAGTCGTGAATGGATGTATTCACGGGTTTCTCTTGTTGAAACTCACGGGTCATTCGCAGGTTGTCCTCCTCCATAGTCATGAATATATCTCTTAACATTAAAACATAAAAACACGCCTTTTGAGTTAGTTTGGGTAGTTATGCAACTGACTCCTTCAATTGTAACCACTTTGTCTTCGCCCCTAACTCTTCTTTAGCATATAAATAGAGGTAGGGAGGTCCATGAGAGGGGACTTGGAATTTATGCATTGTTATGCTGGAGGAATTGGAACTCTCTTTGCCCACACCTTTGCCCTGGAGGTCTTCCCCTTGTGTTGCAGAGCTTGGAGGATGAGTTCTTTGGAGAAGAGAAACAGCAGAACCAGATCAAGGTTTCGTGAGGTGCCAAACTTGAAGAGAAGGTATACTTGTACTTGTTTTCAAGATTAATAAAGATGTGATGTCCTTCTTCTTCCCAAATCATTGTTCAATGTGTGATTGTATATTTGTTTATGATCATATGATGATGTTGTTCAGATCATTGTTTCATGTTTATTTGATTATCATTGTTTTATATGTGGTCATAATGGTTTGAGGAAGGTATAATTTGTTTTGCAGGTCTCTTGGAGCGAGAGGAGCAAGAAGAGGATTGAAGAGAAAGCTTGGACTAGCCTTCAGTTAGTCAGGTGTGGACCTTTCTCATCTCTAATCTTGCTTATATATATACTTGCTGAACATTGTGTATCTCTCTTTCAACCCCAGTACGTTCATGGCCTCTTAAACCCTAGCCATAGGATACTTTCCTTTACAACAATAATGAACAAAATTTAAGGAGTGATCAATAAATTATGATTGATTATTACAATAGTAATACATCCTTATAAAGGAAAATTGAGTTGCTAGAAGACAACTCATGCTATCTCATAAATGAGACTTACTAAATATGATAAAACCCCATAGGTGTCTAAAGCACTTTTAAACTCTGTCAAGGACCTCATGAATTAGCTAAAGAATTAGTGAGTTGTCATGAGTGATGGGAAAACATGCTAATATTGGAATCTAGAGAGAAAATCATGGAGGATGGGTTGGCAACAAAAGATAGCAGTTTCTTAGTTGACTAGCTTTACCTTATCCATTGAAAAGCATGATAAAAGCAGGATAAAGATAGAATATGTAGGAAGATGTAGTTACTAAATATGATAGTCAATAAAGTGGGAATTGTTAACACCCAAAAAGGGTTCACTACCTCATCTACCCCATTACATGGCTCATTTGTCCATTTTCCCACCATATTTCCATCAAAAACCCATAAAACCATGCAAAAATGCCTCCAAAAGGCCATAAAACCCTCTTTTCCTCTAAAAATATCCAAAATTCCTCCAAAAAAGCAAAAATATCCAAAAAGGAATAAAAAATATAAAATAATGAGGAAAATGAGGAAGAAACCCTAACCCTAAAAACTGCATGGTTTCCAACTATAAATAAGTGATGGAGACCTCTTATTCAATATCCACAATCACAAGTATCCTGCCTCTGCCAAAATTGCTCTTGAAACCCTAGCTCACCATCGAGTTACTTTCACCGTAAGAGCCCCTTTTGGCCCATTTCCACCATTGGAGAAAGAGAAGAAGCAGCTTGAAGCTCGGAGCCACCAACATCGGACCAGCGCAATGGACTTCACCAACCTCCACATTGGAGGTAACATCAATAAAGATCATTATTTACTATTTACTGTTTTTGTTTCATGTTATTTACTTCCTACTGTTTTGCTTAATTAACTTGTTTAAATTTAGTTTTTATTTCAGTTATAGCTTTTAATTCAAATATCATTGAACTGCTACTAAGGAATCCATTGTCCTTAGTAGGTACTCATTCGTACAAGCTAGGGCGAAAACCCTAGCAACAGTTTTGGCGACTCCGCTGGCTTTTTTCTTTATTTTCTTTTCCGTTTTGTCCTTTCGGCTGTCGTTTTCGGTCGCCGTAAACCGCCGTTTTTTCTCTATTTGCCGCGGTCCAACCGCGCCTTCTGTCCAGAAATCCGCGAACCGACCGCACCTATTTTCTTCAAACCCACGGTCCGCCCGCGCCTTTTCAGCCCTTACACGCGACCCGACTGCACCTGTTTACGTCAAACCCGCGGTCCGAGTGCAACTGTTGGCCAAAAACCTGCGATCTGCGCGCGACTGTTTCCTTCAAACCCGCGGTCCAACCGCCGCTGTTAGCTAAAAACCTGCATCCCGACCGCGACTGTTGCCTTCAAACCCGCGGTCCGACTGCCGCTGTTAGCTAGAAACCTGCGTCCCGACCGCGACTGTTGCCTTCAAACCCGCGGTCCGATCGCCGCTGTTAGCCAAAAACCTGCGACCTGCGCGCGACTTTTGCCTTCAAACCCGTGGTCCGACCGCGCGATTTTGCCCCATACCCGCGATCCGCGATTTGATTTTTGCACTCATTGCCACGCCGAAACCCAGTCACTTTGCTACCATATTTCCTGCACTAGCAAAGCCATCGGTCCCACCTGCAGCCCTACAGCCTTTCTGTCCCATGTTTACAGAATTGTTTACAAAATTTTAGCATTGTTTATTCAGATAAATTTTGCATGGTATAAATTTTTTCATTCAATTATATTGTTATTTCGGAAGTTACCCCGGCACTTCTCTTCTGGGTTCATAACCTCACAAGCACACAATCTGTCACCTAAATCAAGTGAGACTTAAAAAACTACTTAACTCAACCAACATTCTAACCCCACTTGGGGAACATAAAAGAATTTTTTGTAGTTAGGTAGGATCAAGGGGATAGGCTTCCAATAACACCCCTTGGTTAGTTACACTTGAGACATAGTTGTTGTCCTTTAGGGAACCAAAATCCCCTAGTATTTTTTGACACGGTCACAACCAGATTATCAAAAGGCCTCTCCCTTAGGAGGGTTGAAGTCGTGAGATTGGTTCCGGAGGTCTGAGTGGAATACCGAAATCCATTCAGTAACTGAAGGGCTACCTTTCGCAGTTCTCGGAATATCCCTGTATAGGGAATATTGCGGTTAAAGGACCAAGCGGCAGATTTACCTTTCTGGACGTGTCATGAATGGGGTATCTTAGTTTCCATACTTCTAGGTTTGTGTACCCGGTGTCCCTCCCGGTAGGGGGATTCTTTATCCATTTGAATTTCCTATTTATATTGTCTGACTTGGATTTCATCACCTTGCAGAGGATATGCTTAGTTGAGTCATAATACTACTAGTTAGGTGTTTGCATGCTCCCTTACCTCCTTTTGGTCTAGTGAGTCCACCGTTTTCTATTTTTAGCAAACCTATTCCTTGTTGGTATTCTGACCATTTTTTGGTTGACACTCCGCCTATTGTAGCACAGCTGTTACAGTGGGCGTTTTGAGTTGATTGTTGGCCTGAGCGCCCTATTTTTTGAGCTCTCCTTCTGCACACTCGGTCGCATTAGGGTTTTTTGAGCCTTTTTGTAGTTACCTCAACTCACAGAGATTTGACATCATTTATCACCATTGCTTCCCCGCGATATTATCGGTGCCTCAGAGGCGAGCCCCCACAGCACGGATCACTTGATACCACTCATCGTAGATCTCGAGCCTTGTCACTTGACTCCACTCGTCAGCGGCATAGGACTCCGTCACTAGATTCTGACACCCCTTATTTTACCTCAGACTCGGAGCCTGAATCCGAGAACACCCTTTACACCGCCCCTACTAGCCCCATGGCTGGCATGAATCCCACTCCCTTCATGGGAGGGACCGTTGGTGGCACATCCACCACTCCACCAGTTACCACACCTATCATGAGTATGCCCTCCACGGGAGGCCCCTCTACTGTTCCCCTCACAGTACCGATTCCCGCAGCGGGAATACCTATCCCCACTCCATTAGTGACTCATACCACCATTGGTGGGGTAGGTCCGACCTCCACCACCTTAGTTCCCCCATTTGGGGGCAACATCCCTCACATCACCCCTCCACTTGGGGGCATGGGCCCCAACTTGATCCAACCCACCTCCGTGTCACACCCTCCGTCCAGTTTGCCATACATGGCCAGCCTCAACCTACCTGACCTAGCCAGATTAACCAACGACCCCATCCAATACAACCCTGCGTGGCCCCCCATGCCTACCAAGCTCCCCTCTAACATCCCTAAGTTCGAGGGTAAGGAAGGTGAGGACCCACAAAACCATATCATGTCCTTCCATCTATGGTGTTCCTCAAATTCCATAGTAGACGACCCCATTCACCTCCGTTTATTACAGCGCACTTTCACTGGCTCTGCTGCCAAATGGTATATCGAGCTGCCCCATGGAACCCATGCCACCTTTACGTCCCTGGCCTCGACCTTCCTACAGTTCTTCCAGTTACCTGTCCGCTATGACGTGGGCGTGGAGATCCTCCTATCTTTCCGGTAGAACACGGCTACCCATATCACAGACCACATTCACGAATGGCGGCGACGCTGTAGCCTATGCAAAATCAAGTTAGATGACCGGATCTTCCTCGATTGGTTCCTCAAATCCCTCCTTCCGCTCATTTCTAAGGATGTGGCAGCCGAAAGACCCCAGTCGGAGGAAGAGGCTATCCTTAAAGACCAGCAGTTCGATCTTATTTACGCCCAGTCGGGTTATCTTTATACCATCATACTTGACGCCCCTCGCGGCGATCCCTCCCGGCACGATACGCTGGGGGCATCCCACGCTGCTGACGGCATCATTGGCCGTCTCTCTTCGCAGCCTCAGCCATTTTCCATAGCCCTTCCTACCCTTGGCCTTGAACCTTCGCGGGCTATAACATAGTCTGGAGCAACCAACTCGTATGCTCAAATGCCACAGCAACACCATTCCCATGTAGCCTCATGTCCACCTCAGTGTTTCGGTAATATGACTCCCGCTTACACCCCCCCGGTCGCACCTCAGCCCTACTATCACCAGCAGGCTGCACCAGCTTCTGCGCCGTCACCAGATCAACCTCATTATTACCAACCACATCCAGCCCCTGCGGCAAACCCACAACCCGCTCCACAGCACTACCAACAACCTCCTCAAGTAGCTGCACCAGTGCAGCCTCCACCTCCATATTATCCACCGCAGCCCGCTCCCGCACCTGCGCAAACTCAGAATCCACCTACTACCCAAGGGCAGGTTTACGCCCAAGAAAACCCGCCGCTAAACCAGAACAACCAACGCAACCAGGGCCAACAAAACCGCGGCAGAGGCCGCAATCGTGGGAACAACCAATAGACCGAGCAAGCTGGTCAACACCCTAATCCCCCCGCTAATAATAACGCGGCCCCTACCAACCAAAACCCTGATCGCCCGCCCAAGCAGGCTAAAAACCCTAATTTGCGAACGAACTATCCTTGTTCTGTTTGTGGGGTCTATGGCCACTACACACATTTTTGTCCACTTATGGAGCGAGTTCAACAACTTTTGGCTGCTGATAGACTACTCCAAGGACAGGCGGCTCCTCAAGCACCACCCAATCCCCCACAACCTCAGCAGCCACCTTTGGTGCTACAAAACCCCTTACCAACCCAAGGCGTAGTGAACACTCAACCATCGGCTCCCCCTCAAGCCAACGCGACAACCCAACAACAAATCACTTACGCTGCTCTTGATCAACCCGTGCTTGACTCAGGTACCCACCACTTGTTGATGATGACCTCCGATCAGGTCAACCTCCAGACCCGACGGAACCAATATGGCTCCACCTCTGAAGCCATATATACCCTGTCCCATAATACGCGAACTCCTACTAATCAATCGCCCTTGTTGCCTAAACCCCCTTTGGTACCTAGTCACATTGGTGCTACACCCATCCATACCATTCCTTTCCTCTTCCCTCCCTCAGGAGTAGTTAGCGCCCCGGTCATGGCCACCCTCAGCCTTCCTGGGTTAACCTTAGGATTACCCATTTGGTACCTTTCGCCTCTCGTTGCCCCACCGACACCAAATGTCGTCCTCCAACCAGTGCAACCAATTATCACTACTAGTCAATCACCTCCCGGTATCGCTACCCCGTCATCCTCCGCAAACCCCCCCCTCCTCTTACCAAACCCACTGGGGGCAGAGGCCCCCAACCTTACACTGCTGTCCCACCTCCTAAGACAGTAAAAAATCCCCCTGTGTTTCGTGCTCCTCCCTAATGCACGTTGTGTGATGAGTTGGGCCATGCGACTCACCTATGTCCTCAGTTACCGGCATTACAGGAATATATGCAACTGCTTGACGACGACCCCACTATCCCCGTTGTCCATCTAGAATCAACCCCTAGGCCTCGAGACAAATCCCTGCGCACTAACCACTCCTGTGCCTTATGCGGTGTCTACGGGCATTACTCACATCATTGTCCCGATATCCCCGAGTACAGAATAGCTCTCTTTGAAATGAACAATCGGGATCTTGAGACGGCACCACCCACCATTGTGGAAATCCATTCCCCGGTCTCTTCCCCTTCCGGAGAGGTCAATACCACTCTCTTTGAGATGAACAATCTCGATGTTGAGACGACACCACCCACCATTGTGGAAATCCACCCCCCGGACTCTTCCTCTTCCGACGAGGTTAATACCATTTATATGATCTCTTCCACCACTACTCCTTCGTCAACCGATTTGACGACACAAACATTCCGCACTGATGAGGAGATTCTCGAGGCTTCCACTGCCCTGGATTATCCCTGGGATGACATGCACCATCGTTCCTACTTCCTCCCAGAGGTATCCTTATCTAACACTGCTACCCAATTTGCCGAATTCCTTCCCCACAAGGTCGATTGGTTCAAGGACCCTATTCCTGCTCTTGACGCCTTCTAAGTGGGTAACATGGCCAACATCTCACCTATCATCCAAATTGACATCGCTGCCCCAGGAGGCACCCTCGAACTCATCACTTTAGGAGCGTCTTGCAGTAAGCAAGAAATTGAGGAATACAACAAACTCTTCAGAGAATTCCGTGATGTCTTTGCCTGGTCCTATACCGAAATGCCCGGTCTTGACCCTGCCATTATAGAGCACCACATCGACACATGGCCTGATGTACCCCCCGTTCGTCAGAAACAACGTCCCATTCATCCCTAGCTACACTTTTGGAATCAGCACGACGAGACCGTCACGATGGTCACCTCGTTGCATCATTTTTTCTACGTCAATTTTTCATCCCTTTTTAGACACCACTAGTCGCCTCGGTTTACGTGCCACTTCGGCCGTTCTCCGTTTTTCACACTGTTGATATCGCCGGATTCATTTTTCCGCGCTCGTGATGATGCTTGAGATCATTTCTCGCTCTCACTTGGCACAATTTCAACATTGTGCCCCGACACCTTGTCGCTTCGGTTTGCACGCCACTTCGGCCGTTCTCCGTTTTTCACACTGTTGATATCGTCGGATTCATTTTTCCGCGCTCGTGATAATGCTTGAGATCATTTCTCGCTCCCACTTGGAACCATTTCAACATTGTGATCTGACACTTTGCTGCCTCGATTTGTGTGCCACATCGGCCGTCATCAGATTGTTCCACACTTTTTACATGAGCCATCCACTCCTGTCATACTGCAAATGTTTCGTTATTTTGCCACCATTCATTCACCCCGCAAGGAGGCCCACTAGTGTTCCCCCCCACCCTCAATCCTGGTCATCATACATATTCCTTGATTGAACACTTCCTCCTTTCCTGGCCATTAATTCAGAGTCTTCTTATTCGCTTTCAGACTCCTTAAAATTGAAAGCAACCATGAGCATGAACTGTCATGGGCTCGTAAAATCCACATGACAGTACCATTCTATTACTTCAGAGTCTTCTTATTTGCTTTCAGACTCCTTAAAATTGAAAGCAACCACGAGCATGAACTGTCGTGGGCTCGTAAAATCCACACGACAACATCATTCCATTACTTCAGATTCTTCTTATTTGCTTTCAGACTCCTTAAAATTGAAAGCAAGCACGAGCATGAACTGTCCTGGGCTCGTAAAATCCACACGACAGTATCATTCCATTACTTCAGAGTCTTCTTATTTGCTTTCAGACTCCTTAAAATTGAAAGCAACCACGAGCATGAACTGTCCTGGGCTCGTAAAATCCACATGACAGTACCATTTTATTACTTCAGAGTCTTCTTATTCGCTTTCAGACTCCTTAAAATTGAAAGCAACCACGAGCATGAACTGTCCTGGGCTCGTAAAATCCACACGACAGTACCATTCAATAACTTCAGAGTCTTCTTATTTGCTTTCAGACTCATTAAAATTGAAAGCAACCACGAGCATGAACTGTCATGGGCTCGTAAAATCCACATGACAGTACCATTTTATATCCACACTTCTGCTAGTTCCCTAACCCATGAAGAAGTCCCCCCGCGCCTCTTGGCGCTATGATCGATCCTCTTGGCAGCACCTCCAATCAGGTCTCCTTTGTTCAGAGTATTCTGCAGCCTCCTACCATGTTACCACATCTTGAGTCTCCCTCAGCCCAGTGAACTTCCCAGATCCCATACAGCTATGATACCTTTACCACCAATCAGTTTCATGTGCTGCCCGATCATCCCCGCCATCATACTCTGAACAAAGGAAGTTTGAGTCCACCCACTCTACTTGCCCAGTTAGTCCCACCAGTTTATCACTCTTACCATCAGTACTATCACAGTTCGGTTTTTCACCTCGCGCTCCTGTCAAGGAAACATCATTGCCTTGACAGTTGCCGGTCTCCCTCTGTCGACGACAACTCCTTTATTCCAGAAGATAGACCTAGAGGTCCCTGCGCCTTGGACACATCACCATCTGTGGTGCGTGCCTACTGACCATTTCGGGAGGAATCATTATTGCCTCTCTGAATGGTTGTTTCTCACATGTTCGACTTCAGCACATTGATCTCATCATTGAGAATCGCGTAGGATTCATATCCAGTCCATGATTTGTCGAAGACCCCGTATTTCCCCCGACTCTAGCACATTGGTGAGTCACTTCGGAACGCCCAGTTATATGTTCCCATGGATGTCCGGGCTGCGTTGAAGATTGTATTCGAAATCCATCCAGTTCCATGCTTCCTTGAGTACCCAGTTCAGTTCCAGATCAGTGTACCATTGCACGTATGACCATTGTCACTTCGATCCAGCAGCTCATTAGTTCCTTTGGAACCACATTCAGTAGCACTGTTGTCATTCCATTGTATCAGTTGTTCAGCTCAGACATGGTCAGCCCAGCAGTATGTTCCGGATTTGTGTCCCCTCTGGACACTTATGATATACACAGTGGGTTTCTATGTACCCTACAGGTTCCTCCTTTCGGGCCTCACGGTCACTTTTATGTATCTTGATACGAGCATGGGTATGCCCGCCTCGTCCATATATTGAGATTATTCCTCATTCAGCCTTTGAGGCCATTTATATTACTTGGTTATCTCCTAATACGAGCATGGGAATGCCCGCCTCGTCCATATGATCAGATGATTCCTCATCCATTATTGAGGTTATGTACTTTTTAGTCCTTTGCAGGTGGTTCGGGATCGTTGTTCCGGGCTTCAGTTGGTTTCTTCTCTTCTCCACACCCCAATAC
>LPNX011213804.1:2639-69678 GCA_001517045.1 Pseudotsuga menziesii | reverse complement strand
AGCTTGAAGCTCGGAGCCACCGACATCGGACCAGCGCAACGGACTTCACCAACCTCCACATTGGAGGTAACATCAATAAAGATCATTATTTACTATTTACTTTTTTTGTTTCATGTTATTTACTTCCTACTGTTTTGCTTAATTAACTTGTTTAAATTTAGTTTTTATTTCAGTTATAGCTTTTAATTCAAATATCATTGAACTGCTACTAAGGAATCCATTGTCCTTAGTAGGCACTCATTCGTACAAGCTAGGGCAAAAACCCTAGCAATAGGAATTATATAACTATAATTAGGATAAAGGAGCTCCTGGGGTATATATGGCAAGTGTTGACCAAGTGGTGTAAGTGGATGCCAACTATCTAGGCTAGTAGGTAGGAATTTAATAAAAAATGGTAATATTGTTATCCTAAGTATGGAGTGGGTTTATAATATCCAAACAAAAGACACACTGAAGTTAGCAGAGATGTGACATTCCATGAATAAGTTGCATTCAAGCACACTAAATAGATTAAGTGTGATTTAAACATGGAGGATCATGAGACTCCCATGATAGAGGACCCATAATCTGGTTCTCCCAGTCAAATGTTCAGGGGGAGACTCCATAAGAGTTCTCAGATTCACTAGATCCTGAAGAACCAATAGAACTAGTTGTTGAACCTCCTACTAAGACTAGATATGCATGGTGCTGAGACATTCTACAAGATGCAGAAAGGCATGGAGCACCATTAGGCCCATACAAAGAGTGAAAGAGACCTGAAAGATATTCAGTTTATGTTGAAAACATGAGTCACATTAGTTATTTAGAACCTTCCACCTTTGAAGAAGATGCTAAGAAACAAGTATGAAAATATGCAATGGTAGAGGAACACAAATTAATGATAAAGAATGTTTATGATTCGTAAGTTGTTCCTAAACCTGAAGGGAAGTACATATCAACTTCCAGATGGATTTATAAGATCAAGCATGCTACTGACGGCACTATTGAAAATTATAAAACTAGATTCATTGCCCAAGGTTTCTCACAAAAATAAATCATAGACTATGATGAGACATTCACTCTTATGGCCAGGTACACCACTATTCGAGCTATGATTTCACTTGCATCTATTATAAGATGGAAGATTCACCAGATAGATGTTAAGACAACCTTCCATAATGGTGAGGTTGAGGAAGAGGTTTATATACAACAAATTGAAGGGTTTGTAGTTCATGGGAAGGATTCCCATTGTTAGCACTCAGAATGTTCCTTGGGTCGTATCAAGGAAACCCCAAGGTAACCACAAAACCACTTAAACTATATTCTTACCTTATATAGTCAGAGATGGATCTCTTAATAATTTTGAAGATTTATCACTCAGGATATTCAACAACAACACTCAGAAGGTCATATTTATGATAGGACAAGTTTGTTTTATAAAATTTCGTAGGATAGACTTGAAAGAGACCATTCGGAAATGGAGTCAATAAACAGATATGAATTTCAAATACAAGAGATTGGGTTTTTAAAAGAATAATGACAAAGGTAGGGTAGACACCATTTCCTCAGACTTGAATCATTTCAAGATGGTAGTAGAAAAAATAAAACAATCCATTATAACAGAGCACCTAACTTGGGTGAGTTATGTAATAACTTTAGCAGAAAATGTTTAAAAATGTTTGAATCAATGAACTTAAAGCATCAAATATGAATTCTAGTTCATAAAACTAATGTTCAAACATGAAATAAGATACTGAATGGGGTGAAAACTAGAAATGCAATCACATAAGAAGTCACTTACTGAGAAAAATAATGGCACAAGAATCTCTTCCATGGAAAGTTTCAACATTTCTTCTTTGCAACTTTATTCGTCTTCAAAAATTGAAACAATTTACAAACAAAGAGTCTCTCTCCTCCTGGGAGTCCAACCCTTTTTATGTCTATTAAATATGATTATAAAGAAAAAATATGACTGCCCATTACTCTCAAGAATATCGGAGTCATGCAAACTTCCACTTTCTAAAAATAAAAAACTAATATTCAAATGATGACAGGTATACAACTAACTACTACATTCTAGGAACCAGTTAAGAGTAGATAACTAAAATATGGAATTATTTCTTTGACATGCCTCGAAGGCTAGAATATGCTGCCGACTTATTCTAATTATCCCACTCTTTTAGTTGATATTTGACACTCTGGCACCTGTAGATGCTCTTTATTCTTTAATTGCTGAATTTAAATTCTATGTATCAATCAGTTCTAATGTTTCCGAATCATCCTCTTGTTGTTCTGAAAAACCGAATTCTCTTACACCTGCGCTTAAGGATTGATGATTCACTGTCCTGATTTGGTACAAAACATGCTTTAATTGCAACTTTGGAAAAACCTCATCAAACTGTTCATAAACTTTTCCACATTTTAGTTTTATGAATTTCATAAATGAAATTGCAAAACAAATTTCAAAACCATCTACCTTTTTAGAAATCCATGCCTTGTTTTGCTTCCTTATTTTTTCATCTTGAATCTAATTCCTTATGGATTTCATAAAATGAAATTCAAAAACAATTTACCCACAATAATGCAAATTCATAAACAATTTTTCATTACTTTGTAGAATCCACCCATTGGTTTTGAATACCATGTCTCGTCTTTATTTATCTTGGACTTCAAATTTATTGGTTTATGAATTTCATAAAATGAAATTAGAAAAACAAATTCTCCAAATAAATGAAATTCTTAAACAATTTTCATTTTCCTTATGAAAACTATCCACTGGTTTGAAAACCATGTCTTGTTTTGAATTTGGAGAAAGTGTAGTTGGGAGGGAAAATTCATAACATAAGGTTTGGGACATTAGGCAATTTTTGCAAACATAAAATTTTATACAATATACTATTCCACTAAGATAAAAAGTGGTTTGAGAAAATGGTACATCTCCTAGCGGAATAAACATAGGAGTGACACATAGTAGAAAAGTAAAACATGGTAGGATTCTGCTACCACTCCAAAAACTACCCATCGAGCTAGTTGAGTGAGCGGAATGAATGGTGGTCATAACAACAGGAGATGATGGTTTGATCCCACAAGTTTGATTGGTGAATAGAAAAATGTGCAATTTGATGTCGACGCTAAGAGGGATATTTTCTTTGATGCAAGAGACACCATCAGAAGAGATACGGGTAAGTTTCCTATTTATGAAATGCCGCCTATTTTTTATTCAACAATTATACCCAGACCATCGCAAAAGCATGGTACACTGAAAAATTTCTTTGAATGGTGTCTATCACTGGAAAAAGATCCTGATTCACTAGCTAATATCACAAGTCTACTCTATTGACCTGAGAAAGGTTGACATGATTCTGATATGATTTCCCTACATAAGAAGAAAACTGAAAAGGAGATGAGAATGAATGTACATATTGGTGATTACGATGTGGGTTCAGTTATTCTGGATCTAAGCTTGAATGTTAACATTTTGACGAAGTAGACATGGCAGAATATGGAGAAACCACAGTTGGTTTGGTCCCCTATGCAACTGTGTTATAGCGGATTTCACCACTCTAGGTGAATCACACTGTGTATGGTCTTCCCCTGTCCCGCTGCAGACTCTTTAGACCCAATGGACCACTTTTTGTCCTTTGATGTTTCCTTGATCATCCCTAAAAACACATGAAAAATGCTATACGCGACTTTTAACCTTATAAGCGCGTACATACGTGGGTTTGATCCATATAACCGCGTACATCGGGATGTGTAAATAATCCAAATCATTTTGGAGTTTTCATTGACATGGATCCGACTCATTTGACTTCTGGCCTTCCATATGCCTTGAGATCGCTCGGATTCGACCTTTCATTACCCCTTTGAAAAGATATATAAGGAAACCCTTGGTACATTGAAGGAATAAGAGAGAATTGAGAGCAACGAAACTATAGTACATTGTTGCCGGAACTTATGCTTGAGTCTGCATCCCTTTGTCCCTTGGAGCACTTTTGTGTTCTTTCCAAGCTTGCCTTTTGCTTGTGAGCCTGGTATCGAGAGATGGAGGATTGAAGTGGTGGAGGCCCAAGTGGGGGATTCAGTTTCTCCATTTTGTAGACGTGCCGTCAGAGGTTGTATCTTGTAATCTCTGATTTATATTAATAGAAATATCTTTTCCTGTCCAATGATGTCTATTTGAATGAATATTTTATCCATGGGATTATGTCAAATGATTTTACATTATTGATTATATATGCTAGATGAGATCTGACACCATGATATATAGAATGCTTGTATTGTTTACTTGTTGTTGAGGAAGTAATATAGCAATTCAAGCTGAAGATTGGAAAGCTCAACGGGGATCTACTTCAACCGTCCGTAATAAGGTACGAGGTCTGATCCTTTAGTGTTAGACATTTTATTTCTATTGCATATTGGGAAAGATTGATTTCTAGATTCAAGCTGTCTGTTGTGGTACCCCAAGCCATAGGAATTTCTCTCCGTAACAAAATTGGTGACTCCGCTGGGGAGTTCCTAGTAGTTGTCCTTTGGGGGTTGTTTTCTCGGCATTCAATGTATTTGAATTGCTCTTTCTCTCTTGTTTCTATGTTGGGTCTGGGGTCATGTATGCCTGGTAGAGTCTGATTGGTGTAAAGTTGGTCTCAACCTTCTTGTTTGCCTTAATTTTTTGCACCTTTTCTTCCTATACGCGGGTTTTTGAATTACAGTCGCGTATACACGCGGTTTCCTCTGCAATTTCCACGTATACACGTGGGTTTACTGCGAACAGTCGTGTATGCCTTTGTTTTTTACTTTTTGGGGAAGATAGTCGGTTGCTAGGTGAATTCTAATATTTGCTGAGTCTCCTTTGGCACTGCCTGAGTCTATTTTGACCTCTGTTCCTGACCAGAAATGTTTTTTTTTTAGCCTAATTTTTTTTTTAGGAAAGTTCTTGTCATGGCATTTTCGATTTTTTGTTTGAGATTAGTGCATTAGATTTCTTTTACCTTAGTGCTTTGCTGGAGTGCTGTTTGCATGTGCTTGTAGAGTCTAGGGGTCGTAGAATCATTCTTTTGCTTTTTGTATCTCTTTTATTTTCAAAAAATCCAAAAACATTTGCTTACCATCATGCATTGCATTTTGCACTTTGCATTGTACTTGCATTAGATAGATTTGCTTTGGAGTACTAGTTAGGACTTCATATAGGAAATTTGCATTCATCATTTGAAGAAGAATTGTGCATTTCACGTAGTAGCATACCTTTTTTTCATGGACACAATGCATTTGCATTGATTGTTAGGTGTGTATTTTACTTCTTGTTGCGTCATAACACCACCCGTTGCACGACCATATCCTATTTTTGAGTAATAAAGCCAACTAAAATCAACGCTAAATAAAATGAATTACACTCTTTTATTTTCTAGGGTGCACCAACAAGCTTAGATTTTAGGATCTTAGAATAGTTCATTGTAAGTTAATTCTCCAAGATCACTAAACAACAACATCTAGGTGTCTGTCCAGGTGAGTGTGTGAAATCCTTGGTATAACCAGTGTTCTCAGGATCCTCCTCTCAAAAGGGAGTTAAGCACGAGGCAGTGTGAGCGGTTATTGATTGGGATGACCCCTAGTCATAACTAAGTAGCACCAGAGATATTTCCAGGATTGTATTCATATCTGGGGGCTCTTTCGAGAGTTTTGGGCTTTGCTACCCTGCCCATACGGTCAATCCCGCCTGCAACTGTCCGCCTGAGCATTGAGTATATTGAGGTGACCTTAGTGACCTTACCTAGGATATCTAGGAGGTACTTGTAGAGGTTATTCTGTAGGTGTCCCGACCAGGTTGGGGTCGGACATCACAGTCGCTTTACACGTTGAAGCTGAGGGCCACAATAATTGGTTACGTACCTCCACTTGTTGTGTATGGGAGTCTCAAGCCTCTCCTAGGCAAGACATACCTGCTTCATTCAGGATCTCACTTATCCAGCCCTTGTTTGCTTGCATTTGGCTTTAGATTTTATTAGTGATTGCTCTATGCACGCTAGTTGGCCTAGGGTTTACGTAAATAGAGATTCTTTGCTATTTTTTGAGTCATTGTGGATTCGAGTGCAGTTCCGCGTCATTCTCGTCGTTTAGCAGGAATTCCGCCTTCTACTTATCCTCCTCCTTTATGAGAGATACCTAGACAGTCTGGGTAGACTATGTCACACATTGATTCACACACCATGGGGGATTCTTCAAAACATATTCTTGAAACACCTCCTCCCATTCGTGTAGACGATGGGGAATTTACACCTACTTATGATCTGTCACCTGACTTAGCCGAGTTAGGTCCTATGATTTATGAGATAGGAGCCATGCATGATAGACCTTCTCACCCTAGGTCAGATTCCCCATTGACGTGTTACCAGTATGGCATGCCGAAGGACACCGAGACTCATTTTGAACCCGCCACTACTAGCTACGGTAGTTATGCTACGTCTGGTTTTCCTATGCATGATTTAACATTTCATGTCGAATCCGATTTTGAGCCTAGCACTATGCCTAGGGGCACTCATTCCTTACCATGCAGAGAGGTTTGGGAGCACTAGTCACATTGCACCTTCCGTCCCAGTGGTCGAAGCTACATCATACCTCCCTCCTAGGTCTAGGGTTAGCAATCTGATTAGGATACCAGATCCGAGACAGGTGACGATAGGTGGTAATACATATCTTATTACTCAAATTCCTTCATCCTCAACCCCTAGTTCTTCAAATGTACATCCTCCACCTTATTCACATGGTCCTTCGAGCTGATATATGGCTACGAGTTAGGTCCATACTGCAGTTACTAGGCCAATTGTGTCTCAAGTTCACATACCTCCTGCTGCGTCGGGAGGCTATGTTCATGCTTCTAGAGGTCACCTCGCTACTTTCGGGGCATATATCCCTATTTCCGGAGAGTATCTTCCTACCTACAGAGTGTCTCATGGGGCATTGCATGCGATGACTTATGGAACTTATCATGGGACACACTATGGACATGTTTCTTCACCTTATGGAGGCGGGTATCAACAACCTGCTTACTCTTCTAATTACGGATTTGTAGCTCCTACTAGCCAACGTCCACCATATTATGGTACTTCCATGCCACCCTATACAAGTCAGACAGGAGGAGGACACTATGGTCAAGGCCTTGGTGCTAATGAACCCTATATGAAATAGGGAGCGGTTCATCGACCTCATCATCCTAGGCTCCCGTTCCTTGCGACGCTTAACCTTCCTGACTTATCGAGACTTACGAACAATCCTATGGCTCACGACCCGGCTTGGCCAGCTGTCCCTACCAAGCTTCCTTCGGACATACCTAAGTTCAAAGGAAAACCGGGAGAGGATCCGAGTAAACACGTTACTACGTTTCACCTTTGGTGCTCTTCGAATTTGTTACATCAGGACTTAGTCCGTTTGTGACTATTTCAATGCACCCTCACAGGGCCTGCTACTAAATGGTATATAGAGTTACCTAGGGGCACTTTTACTTTGTTCGACGACCTTGCAATGACTTTTCTTAATCACTTCTAGCTACCAGTGCGCTATGACGTTGGTACTGAACTCTTGTCAACATTTCGGCAAGATAAAGCCACCCATATTTCTGATCATATTCAGGAGTGGCGTAGAAGGAAGAGATTAATTAAAGCCTTTATACCGTCGAAGTTCCTTCTTGAGTGGTTCCTCAAGTCATTATTTCCGTATATAGCGAAGTATGTTTCCACATCCGGAGTGCAGAATGAGGAACAAGCGATCTTTAGGGCGTAGGAACTAGACCTGATCTATGCTCAGTCTGATTTGTTGTATGAGATTATTCCCAACGCTCCTCATTCCAATTTCGATCATAAAGTCAAACCTGGACCACATGCCGATGGCATTGTGGGTTGTGCAAGTGTGAAACCTGTGGATTCGGTTGCAAAACAAGCTAGTAAATTGTCAATCAACCAATCTGCCTCGGGACAAGCTTCGGCTTTGTCTCAACCCGCCCAAATGGTGAATGTACTTTCTGTGCAATCATCGGACCAGAAGGGTAACCAGCAGCCCGGACGGAATAGAAGAAAGGGTAAAAATAATAATCGAAAGGGTGGGAATAAGAATGAGAATGCTCAAAATAATGACAAGAATGGTAGAAATGCTGGGGGGGACAAGCAAGTGAAACGTAAGGTTAAATTCCCTTGCAATATTTGTAAGGAAGATCACCTCACTTGCTTGTGCCCTCGGATTGATGAAGCTTCAATATTCTTAGCACAAGGCCCAGCTGTGCTAACGAACCCTTTACCGCATAACCAGAATATGAACTCGAAGTCCCATGTCTCAACTCGCCCAAACAACGAATGTACTTTCTGTGCAATCGTTGGACCAGAAGGGTAACCAGCAGCCCGGACGGAATAGAAGAAAGGGTAAAAATAATAATCGAAAGGGTGGGAATAAGAATGAGAATTCTCAAAATAATGACAAGAACGGTAGAAATGCTGGGGGGGACAAGCAAGGGAAACGTAAGGTTAAATTCCCTTGCAATATTTGTAAGGAAGATCACCTCACTTGCTTGTGCCCTCGGATTGATGAAGCTTCAAGATTCTTAGCACAAGGCCCAGCTGTGCTAACGAACCCTTTACCGCATAACCAGAATATGAACTCGAAGTCCCATGACCAGTCTAGTGATCATGATCCACCAGAGGGTAGTGGTCGTGGTTGCATTAACATGGTCTATGCTGCCAAGGTTGTGACTCATGCGAAAGACTATAGTTCGTCACAACCCAGCCCAGGAAAAGAACCTAATCCACTAGGAAATCCTTTGCGCATTGAGAAACCTGTGGATAAACCTGAGGCTGCACCTCTCATTCCTAAGGGATTCCTTAAGCATTCAGGGCATAATCCAAATGCTCGAGCCGCACCGAATTATTCAGTTGTCGAGGATTTGGGCCACACTCCTTGTGCAATGTCTGCATTGGAAGTGCTTCAGAGTTGTCCTTCACAAAGGAAGGCATTACTTTCTACCCTTGGTGTGAACAATGATGATTCTTCCTCTATGATCAAATTTGAAACTGCAGGACATCAGCCTCGCTTGCCCTACTATGTGTCTCTTTTAGTGCACGTATAATGTCTTGGGATGACCATCAAATGTACTATGATTGATGAGGGCGCTACTGCTTCTGTGATGTCTTTAGCCTGTTGGAAGGGTCTCAGTTCTCCTGAGCTGTCTAAATCAGCCACTATGTTAATTGCTTTCGATGGGAGATCTTTTAGGCTGCACGGCATCCTTCCTTCCCTTAAAGTCCATTTGCAGGGGAAGACCGTTGCGATAGAGGTTGAGGTGGTTGATGCGTCCCTTGACTATAATCTCCTGCTGGGTAGGAACTGGATGTACATTATGCAAGCAGTTGATTCTTCCTTGTTTCGCATTGTATGCTTTCCACATAATGGGAAGATTGTAACGATTGATCAGATGACATTCAAGAATCCGTCTATTACCGCATCTTCGGGAGCTTCGATCCCGATCGTCGAGCACTCTCAGTTGGCAACTGGGAGTGTGGGTGTAGGCATGTATCCATCCCTCATGGGAAGCTTTAGTTGTCCTGCACCGATCCTCATGATAGGATCTAGTTTCGATGAGGCTTCGACTTCTACGATATCGGTGCCTTTTTGCACAAGTCATATGGAAGATCCTTGGATTCTTCCTTCACCGAGTATTTCGAATGAGCCTGTCGAGATGAGCGTGCCGTTGTCTACAGCCATGATAGATTATCAAGCTAATCTCAAGAGTGTTGCAGAGCCTCATTCTTCCTCTTTGCGGATGGAGGAGGAAGACCCCTATGTGCTGTCAGCATGGGCAGTACAGTCTTCTCATGCCCATGACTGCCTTGATATGGTTTTCCCTTCAGATGAAGCGATTATTGAGGCTATGTCGAGAGTTGAGCTACCATGGGAGGAACTTCATCATAGACCGTACTTCCTTCCAGCACTTGACCATTTGGAGCATGAGGATTATAGGGAGATTCTTAGTCAAAAAGTTGGTAGTCCTATGGTTCCATTAAGCTCTCCTGATCCGATGACTGATGGAAACATGGTGAACATATCGTCAATGATTCCTATCAACATTTCTCGCAATCCTGGAACAATAGAGAATGTCTACATTAGGGTAGAATGTTCCCAAGCTGAGATTCTACAATATACCGAGCTATTCAAGGAATTCTACGATATTTTTGCTTGGTCTTACGACGAGATGCCAGGTATTGACCCTCGGATTATCGAACATGAGATTAAGACTTACCCCAACGCTAAGCCTGTTTGACAACGTTTACGCACCTTGAATCCAAGGAAAGCACCCACCATTAAGGTAGAGATAGAGAAACTGTTGAAAGCCGGTTTCATATATCCTGTTCCCTTGATAGAGTGGGTTTCAAACCCTGTTCCAGTGGATAAGATGCAGGGATAAATCCACATATGCACTGATTTCCACAATTTGAATAATGCCTGTCCTAAGGATAACTTCCCCACACCATTTATAGATCAGATTTTGGATGAGTGTGCGGGGAGCGAAGTGTTCTCCTTTATGGACGGCTTTTTCGGGTATAATCAGATACACATTAAACCCGAGGACCAACACAAGACTGCATTTATTTGTCCTTGGGGAACGTTTTCATATCGAAAAATGCCTTTCGGCCTTAAAAAATCCGGAGCTACATTTCAGCAGGCGATGACCTTGATCTTCCACGATCTCAAGTCTATTATTGAAGTATTTTTGGATGGTCTCGCTGCTCATTATCGTATGAGAATGCGTCATCCCTATCACTTGAGATTGGTATTCGAAAGATGTCGGCACTATTCGGTTAGATTAAATCCTCATAAATGCATCTTTTGCATGAATTCAGGTCATTTGTTAGGATTCATCATTTCAAAAGAGGGTATAAGAGTCGACCCTTTAAAGGTTGAGGCAATACTTCAGTTGTCTCCCCCGAAGAATATTCATCATCTTCAATGTTTGCAAGGCATGGAAAACTTCTTACGAATATTTGTTGTCAACTTTGCCAATTTGACTAGAGGCTTCATGCGTCTCTTGAAGAAGGACACCCCCTTTTATTGGGATGAGTGAGCCCAGGAGTCCTTCGATGCACTCAAGCGAGCCCTAGCATCGGCCCCGGTGATTAGTCCTCCGGATTATAGCCGTGATTTCTTATTATATGTGGCCGCATCCTTAGAGACGATTGGTATGGTATTGGTTCAGGAGGATGAGGAGCTCCAAGAGCATGTCATATATTATCTGAGCTGAAACCTTATTGACGCAGAGATTTGTTATTCTCATGTCGAGAAGCTTTCTTTAGCTACCATACATGCAGTTCAACATTTGAGACATTATATTCTCCTTCGCCAGACCTTGGTTGTGGCCCATGTCAATCTGTTTCAGTTCGTCCTCACACGAAGGATGATTGGGGGAAAGTATAATAAATGGATTGTCATTTTGCAAGAATTTGATCTCGAGTTTGTTTCGGTAAAATTGAAGAAGTATTTAGTCTTTGCAGAACTCATATCGGATTTTTCGAGTGAGACCGAGGAGTTGGTATGTGAAGATACATTTGTTGATGAACACATCTTCTTAATCTCTACATTGGACCCATGGTATGGGGATATCATAATATATCTGCAAACACAGAGGACCCCTACTCACCTCTCGTGAGATGAATGACGATGATTACGTCATGTCTCTAAGAACTACCTTATAGTGGACAATACATTGTACCGCCATGGGGTAGATTCCATTTTACGACATTGTTTAACTCATGACGAGGCTAAGGTTGTGCTAAATGATTGCCACGGAGGGGCGTGTGGTGGTCATTTATCTGGGCTTTCTATAGGTCAAAATATTTTGAGAGCGGGTTATTTTTGGCCGTCAATCTTTAAAGATTGCGTTGATGCGGTCAAGAGGTTCCACCCTTTCCAGGTGTTCACACATAATATGCACTCGAAACCTTCCCCGTTACATCCCATTATCACTGCCGATCCCTTCACTAAGTGGGGGCTCGATTTTATGGATTGCAACCTAGCTTCGGCTGGGGGGCACCATCACATTATAGTGGCTATTGATTAATTCACAAAATGGGCTGAGGCTATGCCTACAGTAAAATATGATGGTGAGATAGCCGCTCACTTTGTATTCAACCAAATCATTACTCGGTTCGGGATTTCGAAAGAGCTTGTCACTGACCATGGCTCACAATTTCAGAACTGTATGATGGAATATTTGGCATCCAAGTTCGGGTATAAGCAAGAGCACTCCTCTTCTTACTACCCCCAAGCGAATGGACAGGTAGAGGTAGTGAATAAATCACTAAAATCCATTCTCCAACAAACCATCGCACAAAGCAAGAACAATTGGCACATTATGTTATATCCTGCTTTGTGGGCATATCGAACCACAGTTAAGACTGCCACCAGTTTTTCTCCATATCAGCTTGTGCATGGAGTGGAGTTGATATTTCCAGTTGAATGTGAAATTCCTTTGTTGAAGCTAGCTGTGGAACTCTTACCAGACACTTCACCCTTGGAGGAGCATTTGGTTCACCTCGAGCAACTCGATGAGCAGCGTCGGGATGCCTTGGTGACTCTAGAGGTTAATAAGTGTCACCTTAAGATCCGGTGTGATAGATATATCTATCCAAGAGTGTTTATTGAAGGAGACTTGGTCCTTTTGTGGGATCAACTGAAAGAACCCTTGGGGGCAGGGAAATTTAATCCTATGTGGCGTGGTCCTTTTGTGGTCAAGCGTGTGTTAGAGAAGGGTGCCTATGAGTTAGTCGATTATGAAGGAACAACTTTGGAGGAGCCTAGAAATGGGCTCTATCTCAAAAAATAATATGCATAATCTTTAGCCAGGGTTGCTTGTTGTATATTATTGTACAACTTTGCATAGTTTAGGTCTTTTTCTTATCGTGATCGGGTTTGTGATTAGTTTCTGTTTCTTTTGGCAGATGTCAAGGGAATCTTCCACCTACATAGGATTAGCGGATGGTGCAAGCTGTCACACTCAACACTCAGCCTCAGCTGCTTGGGTAATTTATACTCCTATGGGTCAAGTACTGTCTTCAGGAGGTGTATGTCTACGTCCATCTTCCAACAATGTTGTTGATTATAGCACTGTTATTGAGCTTCTATGAGATGCCATTTCGCATGGCGTTCTATCTCTTGAGGTACGTCTTGATTCGGAGTTAGTAGTGTCACATCTCAATGGTTTGTACCATGTTAGAGATCCAACATTATTGAGAAGGTTCTTACGTGTGAGATTGTTAGAATGGCAATTTGACCATATAACATATATACACATTTCAAGAAATAATAATGAAGTTGCTGACTCATATGCTAACTACGTGTTAGATTGGCATTTGTTTCATTCATAGTTAATTAATCACAAACACTTTTTTACACATGTAAATAAATAAACCGATCACCATAAAACTTTTTTATATCAAAAATGTGATAATACATAGTGTCATGATACAAAATTGGGGCTTTTTAAGCCACCATCATATAATACACGGTAGTACAAAATGTATACACTCCCAAGAGTCTAATCCTGTGGAGGAGGAGGAGGGTTGTGATCATGGAATGTCACTACGGCTCTAGCTAGCCGTCGAAATAAACGCACCCATGCGCATGGTACACCCACCACCTGCCGCTATATAGCCTCAGGAAAGTCCTCGACTTGCGCCATGGGAACTCTACGAGTCAGTCTCACAAATTTGGTATGAATGCTTTGGAGCATTCGCTCCGCATCCACATCCGTGATGTCATCTCCTCTTCCCCTCCGTCTATGATGAGGGAAGCCCTCTGGCCACCATGGTCCCACATCTGCACACAAATGGTAGATGTCACTATGTGTTGTCGCGCAAAAACATGTCTTTTTGATTCCGTAATCAAGAAAATACAAAAAAATTAAATAACTCAAATTTTTTTTAAAAGAGTAAGGGTCAAGATTCGTTACCTATATTGCCATATGCCGATCCTGGTGGCAATGGCATGTCCGGATCCCCCCAGAAATATACCCCTCCATAGGGGTAGTCATCAATGGCAACAATCTGTCTTTGTCACCATGGAAAGAAGTCAGTTGGATATGGGTTGACCACCCTACCACCCCCCAGTCTGCGCATCTCATTTTCCCAACGCCGTTGGGCTAGATATCGAACCCTGTGAAGAGGAACATCCACTCTAGGGATCAATCCTAGAACATGCTCAAAGAAAAACATGCTGAAGATACTGCTGAACCCGAAGTTTCATACCCTGCCAGCTTTACACTCACTGAGCTGGTGTTTCATGTTGCTCAGTAATGTCGTACTCCATTCATAGACTGTGGGTCTTATGCACTCCACTGCATAGAACATCAGAGGCCGTAAGGCCTGGTGGAGTGATGCTAAGCCTGTTATCTTGCCTAGCATCAGCAATATGGCCTTTAGGCCCAGCACCTGTATAGCATTGGTAGGGACTTGACTCCCCACCTTCTTAGTGTCTAGAAAATATTACATGGCTATGTACTCATCGATATTCAGGCCACCCCTTGGCCCACCTCAGGAACGAAGGTTCACCACCTCCCCTCGTCTAGAAAGACCAGTGATAAAGTATATGTCCTCCACCTCTATAGTGAGGGATATCCCATCAATACAGAAGGACTCTGAGTCTAGATCCCAGTAGTCTACCAGCATCTGTAGCAGTCTTGGTTTGGCCCTCAAACCACCAAGACACCAAAACTTGTAGAGTCTGCATGCACGAAGAGCTTTTTGAGCCATTAATCGGCCCTTACTGCTTTCTCTACTTCACCATGCTCATGCTCTCTCCATTCTAGCACCATCCTGCGAAAGAAATTGAAAATTTGTCCATTAGTTTACTAGAAAACCTTATGCGTGGCCTCATATGCGACTATTTTGAAAACATCCGCGTATGTACGTGGGTTTGAGGTCCTTTTCCGCGTATATCCAACCCTATACGCAGAAAAATCCTCGATATCCACGTGGGCTGCAGCGCACACTTTAGGATGGCCTAAAATATTCATTTGACCATGAAAACTTATAAAAATTATGTCAAAATACAAGTAGAGAGTATGATTAAATACCTGGAAGAAACGGTTGTGAATTCCGTCGGCTGGATCTCCTAGAATTTGCAGTTGAAAGTCAGAGCTCAAATGGGTAAAAGTTTCAAATGATTTATATTTTTTACTATTTATAGAAAAAATTTCAAATATTTGAAAATTTTTACCCCCTTTCCTATAGTTTCGACATTTTCTAACCATTTTGGACCATTTTTTGACATAATTGGTGTTGTAGAAGCCCTTTTTCAGTGTCGTTTCAGTCGTTGGATTGACCCGTTCATGCCGATCTCAGGTATCATGTCTAAAATGGCATATAGGTTAGGTTCATCACCATTTGCATTTTGCATGACCTTGTGACCATATCACCATGAATGTAGGTACAAACCCACTCTATTGTGTCACGAAACCTTCTTCCTACTTTAGAAGTGCCCTGATACGAGTGGTAGAGCTTCACCTTACATGGGTACCCTAGTTAGTGCCTTATTTGCATTTGGTGCCCATGCAGATTGTTTCTCCTTTAGGGTGTGGGAGTCCGTTGTATAGTACTGCCATGACATTTCGCAAGAGTCTCATACTCCTCTTGATCTTATGCTATCCTATTTCCCTCAGGACTCCCTTATGTCAAGTTGTGAATGCATTATCATGAGCTTTTCCTGCCTTATTGAGCTTTATGCCAGATTCTCTGACATTGCGTTTCAGCCATATAGCCTGAGCTTGTCTCATGTCTAGCCATGTAGAGCCATTTTTTATATCCTTTGTAGCTTGATTCCCTTCTTTACCGGGAGGGGATTTTCCCCCGAGTGTCGATATCCTACACATGTATCCTTGCATCGAGCATAGGTATGTTCCACTACTTGGAACTATCTTGTTTTCCCTTATGACACTCGTCTCCTCCTAGTTTGTAACTATAAAGCTAGTTTATTCTTTTTTCAAGCTTTTCAAATAACTGAAAAAGTCCAAAAAAATATCAAAAAACCAAAAAGCCAGACAAGGAAAGATGTTATCTTTTGCAGCTATCGAGTCGTGTCGCCTTCGAACAGAGCACTGTATATCATATCCATTGGTTGGGTTATAGTTTGACTTTAGGAGATATACTCATTTATCTGAGTTTATCTCCACTGACTGGTTAAGCTTCCAGTTCCTATGGAGCCTCTGTTGATGCTTCCTGTGTCACAGAGATGTCCCAGTTTGTATATCAAGTCTATGCTACCTTCATTCAGTCACCATACGCCATTATGCTCTTGTTCGAAGGAATTTGAAACCTGAGTTAGCCATTCCTCGGTTATCTTGACTTTGCATGTCGGTCATTCCCGGTACAGTTACTGGTTCATGCACTTTATGATCAAGTCCTTCCACATTATACAGCATTGCTGAGTACCTCGTGTTGGATGATGGGGGATGCCTTAATGCCCTCCTTCCAGTGGATTTCATCCCATCGACTTCATATCATTTATTATGGGATTGGAGTCTAGAGTCATTTTTGAGTGCCTTGAGACTTGCAGTCATCAGTGGTAGGTTCTCTCGCCATCGATAGTTTCTTGGGAATACATCAATGTCCCCTGATTGATGGATCCTTTCAAGTGTTCAACCTCAACACATTTATTCACACTTGTTAGTTTTCACTCTAGTACCTTGATTCCCATTTTCATTATCGGTGGGTGATCTCGTGTCTGTTAACGGTATACATTAATGACCGGTAATCAAACGATGGACTACTATGTTCGACCTCGACACCTCTATTCACATAGTAGAACATGTACTCGTAGTGGTTTGTGTAGAATACCTTCCAGATTGGTGGCATCTCTTATATGCTACCTCTTTGATCGTGCCAATGTTGATGAGATTTCAGCTCTCGTGACTTGATTCCAGTATATGTCAGATATTTCTAGCCACTATGGAGATCTTGATCTATTATATATCTTTAGTCATTTTGGAGATCATGGTCCTGTGTATATCTTCATCATGGAGATTTTGATCTATGTATATTGTACGTGGTGATGACCACATATGTGATATCATGTATCATGCCTATTCATGGCCATTGTACTTTTATGTATTCAGGAATGCTATATGTATTTGCAGTTATATGCAGAGTTGTATTATTGTACTATGCTGATTGGGTGGTTGGTCTTCCATTTGGGATCCTTCATCACTCCACTTCTGGGATGGACTTATAATGTATTTCGGCCATTGTATAACCCCTCTAACCTCACACATTAGGGGGCATCTGTTATAGCGGATTTCACCACTCTAGGTGAATCACACTGTGTATGGCCTTCCCCTGTCCCGCTGCAGACTCTTTAGACCCTATAGGCAACTTTTTGTCCTTTGATGTTTCCTTGATCATCCCTAAAAACACATGAAAAATGCTATACGCGACTTTTAACCTTATAAGCGCGTACATATGCAGGTTTGAGCCATATAACTGCGTACATCGGGATGTGTAAATAATCCAAATCCTTTTGGAGTTTTCCTTGACATGGATCCGACTCATTTGACTCCTGGCCTTCCATATGCCTTGAGATAGCTCGGATTTGACCTTTCATTACCCCTTTGAAAAGCTATATAAGGAACCACTTGGTACATTGAAGGCATAAGAGAGAATTGAGAGCAACGAAACTATAGTCGATTGTTACCAGAACTTATGCTTGAGTCTGCATCCCTTTGTCCCTTGGAGAACTTTTGTGTTCTTCCCAAGCTTGCCTTTTGCTTGTGAGATTTCTATTGAGAGATGGAGGATTGAAGTGGTGGAGGCCCAAGTGGGGGATTCAATTTCTCCAGTTCGCAGACGTGCTATCAGAGGTTGTATCTTGTAATCTCTGATTTATATTAATAGAAATATCTTTTCCTGTCCAATGAGATGTATTTTAATGAATATTTTATCCATGGGATTATGTCAAATGCTTTTACATTATTGATTATATATGCTAGAATAGATCTAACACCATGATATACAGAATGCTTGTATTGTTTACTTGTTGTTGAGGAAGTAATATAGCAATTCAAGCTGAATATTGGAAATCTCAATGGGGATCTACTTCAACCGTCCAGAATAAGGTACGAGTTCTGATCCTTTAGTGTTAGACATTTTATTTCTATTGCATATTGGGAAATATTGATTTCTAGAGTTAAGCTGTCTGTTGTGGTACCCCAAGCCATAGGAATTTCTCTCCGTAACAAACTGCGACTGCCCAATCAAGCCAGAGTGTCGCCAATTGGGTGGGTACCACACTTAATGGTGGAAGTTGAAGGAATGGAGACATATGTGTATTTTGATGTTATTGAAATTGTCTACGAAGGAAGCTCATATCCCGCATTAGTGGGGATTGGATGGGCTAACAACAGCTTGTCAATGATCAAGTTCAAGAAGCGATTAATGACTTTCGAGAATCGCGACATGAGAGTCATAGCCCAAATGGATCCAACCAAAGGAAAAAGGTATGTTGAACCAATCAAGGAAGAAGTTGTAGGAGGATGGGACCATGTATACAACATTTCAGAGGATTATTTCCATCCCACCATAGAAAGAGAGATGGGATGGTGAAGCTCGATCTCTGCATCGTCATATTCTAACGATGCACTGGAAAATTAGTAGAATTAGCCGCATGAGGTGCTGATTCGAAAGTGTGGATGAATCAATCAGTCACTACGTAAGGTTGTAACAGAGGTTGTCAAGTTTCCAACATATGAACGATTACCTGATTTTCCTAAATTTCTTGATGAATTTGAAGACAGGGTCTTGGAACCACAAAGAATATTGGAATTGGACGAGGCACTGAAGGCCACTCCAGCACGTTGGTGGGTGACACATAAGAAATCGATCAATGGGTGGTTGTTGTGTCGTAGGTTGATGGAAGTTTGTTTTAGAAAATAAGAGCAATATCAAGTCGGGAAGTACGATGGATGAAATGATCCCAAGGATCACTTGATTGCATGGAATACCATGTGGGCATCATGACCAAAGGATGAGTGGGTATATTATTTTGTACACACACTAGATGAAATGCCACAATACTGGTATGTATCAGCACAAATATGAAGAGAAATCATGACATGGGAGGATTTGACGATCTGTTTTAGTCACACTTTTAGTTTTACAGATGTTGATCTCGTAATTCATAGTGCACTACAACATATCCATGATGTCATCTTGGAGATAGTTCCAGTCACATATCCTGCAGAATCACATGAGGTACCAATGATCCAGTCGATGATGGAGTGTTACAATGTAAAATGAGGATCTGACAATGGGGATGAACAAAGGAACATCAACATTACAGAGTTGAAAGGAAGTCATAATATTGCGTCACCATAGATGCCGACAGGCAAATTTCACGAACCATTGAAGATTCAGAAGGTCAACATTGGGACAAAGGAGGAACCAAAGTTCGCTAATATAGGAGACTATTGGGATGAAGGAAATATGGTGAATATCACCGATCTCTTACATGAGTTTCAATACTTATTTCCTACTAAATTTTCTAAAATGAAATGGATCCTGGGAGACCTGGGAGAAATTAAAATCTCATTGAATCCAGATGAAAAGGCAGTGAAGCAGCGTCTGTATCGCTTGAATATGCGATACAAGGAGAGAGTGAAGGCTAACTCAACAGAATGTTGGACGTAGTAATCATTGAACTAGTCAAAGAATCGAAGTGGATCAATCCAATGTTCATGCAATACAAGAAGACATGTGAGGTCTAGATTTGTGTTGATATCAGGAAGCTCAATGCCGCATGCCTTCATGATCCGTTCCCAATACCATTTACCAACAAAGTGTTGGAAGGATTAGGTTATCAAGGTATATACTCATTTACAGATGGATTTTTAGGTTATCATCATATCAATATTGCGAGGGAAGATCGACATAAGACAACTTTTGTGACTTAGTGGGGATGCTTTCAGTATACAGTGATGTCATTTGGACTCAAGAACGCACCTGTGATATTATCCAAGATTGTAGTTGTTGCATTTAAGGAATTCATTCAAAATTTTCTAATGGTATACATGGATGATTGCATAGTGTATGGGCTATTAAAGGATCATATAGCAAATTTGCGACTGATGTTGGAACAGTGTCGACAACACTAGATCACATTGAATTCAAAGAAATGCATATTTTGTGCACTGTTCAAGATTTTGTTGGGGCACGTTGTTTGTAAGGAAGAGATGCTAGTTGATCCAACTAAGATTGCTATTATTGTAAAATTTCCCCCATTGACAAATGTGAAACAACTTAGAGCAACATTGGGACACATGGGATATTATCGGAAGTTCATACAAGGATATGCTGCGATCACAGCACCGATGGAGAAGTTGCTGAAGAAATATGCGCAGTTCGAGTGGAGTCACGAGTGTCAAGGAAGTATCAACACCTTAAAGAAGAATATGGTAACAAAACCAATATTGATCTTTTCAAACTGGACAAAGAAATTTCATGTCCATGTTGATGCATCATCAATTTCGTTAGGAGTGGTTTTGGTGCAACCATGCGAAGGGGATATTATTCATCTGATTGCTTTCTCTAGTTAGAAGTTGTCATCTATAGAAAGGAATTACACAATGACTGAAAGAGAAGGGTTGGTGATGTTCTATGTGTTGCATAAATTTTTCCACTATCTGTTGGGTGGACATTTTAAGATTTCCATTGATCATTCCATGTTGGAATACTTGGTGAATAATCCTGTGTTGAGGGGGAATATACGCTGCTAGCTACTACTCTTCCAAGAGTTTGATTTCAAAATTGTTGTGAAGCCGGGTCACTTGAATGCGGGACCTGATCATTTGTCGCTAATTGAAATAGGTAAAGAACCAACCAACATCGAGGATGGTTTACCTGATGCACAGCTATACAAGGTTGGAATGGTCGATGACCGTCATGAGAAAATAGTTCATTTTTTTGTGATAGAGAAAGCGTTGGATGATTTCACCACAAATTAGAAGAAACAATTGGTTGTCCAGGCTGTGGATTTTCAGTTGATTGTCAGACAACTCTATAAGATGGGACCTGATGAGATTCTATGACAATATGTCTTACCACATCAAAAAGAAAGGATTTTGGAAGAAGCTCATGATGGGGTTGCATGAAGACACTATGGAGGTTGCGCAACTGCTAGGAAGGTACTCTATGTAGGCCTCTAGTGGCCAATTGTGCATACTAATGCAACATATTATGCAAAGAGTTGTGATGTTTTCCAATGAATGGGGAAGCCTTCATGAAGGGATGATATTCCCTTGGTACCTCAGGTAACGATGCAGCCATTTGATAATTGGAAGTAAATTTTGTGGGCCCCATCAACCCACTAGGAAAATGTAAAGGTGCACGATATATCATCACAATGACATATTATTTGATAAGGTGAGATGAAGAAACACTGGTGACATATTGCACTACTGCAAGGTTTCTGTTCGAAATTATTGTCACTCGATTTGGTTGTCCAAATATTTTGATGAGCGATCAGGGGAGTCATTTCATAAATTGCACCATCAACACACTAACGAAAGAGTTCCAAATTAAGCACAAGAAGAGAAATCCCTATCATCCATAGGCTAATGGGACAGTCGAAGTGTTCAATAAGGTATTGGATCATGCGCTCATAAAGGTCTGCAATGCAATCCACCATGATTAGTACTTGAAGATTCCAATGATCTTATGGGATTATCGCACAACCTGTAAATGGTTAACAAGGAATATTCCATTCACGTTGGTGTATGGCCAAGAAGTATTGATTCCAATGGAATATATTTTTCTAAGTTTGCACATCATAGTAACGAGAGGGATGGATGACAAAGGAGCACTGGAAGAACGCCTGATATAGTTGTTGCAGCTTGAAGAAGATCAGTTCATCGCAGGATTTCATCTGCAAGTTGAAAAGGATCACTAGAAGGAATGGCATGATCGACACATCAACTAAGCACTTCTAGCAAGGAAATATGGTGCTACTCTATGACAGTAGTTTGGGAAACACCCAGGTAATTTGAAAATGCATTGGTTAGGTCCTTATGTAATCGATTTCCTTGTCGACGGAGGTGCGGTATAGCTACAACAACTAGATGGCGTAATGCTGCCTAAGTTAGTGAATGGAAGATGACCAAAGTCCTACCAGGATAGCTAGGTGCAACGTGATGCTTAAGGCACTTTGCAATGTGAAAAAAAATGTAGGAGGTAGTACCGAGGAAGTTGGCGCATTAGAAACCAATGGCAGCGCAAGGAAATGTGTTGAGTTCGCAGTAAGAAAGCAGTATGGTGATGTCCATATGGACGTGATACGGTCAAATCAGGAAGTCAATGCAACAATTAAACCAGTCGGGTGACAGCGTCGATGGATGCAACACAAATTTATGGAGAATCCGACATTTAGATCAGGTAGATAGGAAATAGATTTGGTTGATAAGTGGTGGATTTGGTTGTGATGATTGGAAATATTTTGCACAGGTGCTCCCGTGCTATAATATTTTTCAGGGTGCGAGTTGGATGAACCATTGTTGTTGTTGAGTGAGAATAGTATAGATAGCATAGTGCGATATCAAAGCATCGTTGAGCGGTTGTGAGTGATTCAGAGTGCAGAGATGGTGCAAGTAATTTTTAGTGGTAGCATCCAAAATTCGCCACCTATCAACAAACTGATTATGGAAGAGGGGATCAACATGTAGATGAAATATCCAAAGATTCCCCTAAAGAAGAGGGCATCCAATCGGCCCAAGTTTCCCTTGCAGAAGAAAAGGAATACCATAAATTCAAGAAGAGAAGAAGAAGAAGCATCAGCGTAGGCTGGGACATCAACAACTGGAGCTGAAGGCTCCACAAAAAGAAATGGATTGACAACTGTGAACATCCCTGTTTTTTCCCGCTGTGCAATCCTAATGCAACCCGACCTAAGTTGACGAAGAATCATAGGTACCCAATTCAGATGTCGACATTGCCAATGGGGATGCATTGCACATTCAATATTGTGCCTTGTCTGAAGAGGATGAAATACAATGGTCACGATCTGTTGGCATACACTGAATGCAAAACATATCCATTTGAGTTGCAATATTGGAAGGGTAGCGTACCATTTGTGGGAACACTACAACAGTGGGCGATGGGACTACAAAGGCTGAGGTTGTTAGGCCTCATACACATGCCACACTTTGGAAGGCTAGTGGAATCCAATGCATGCAAAAAGTGTTGGGTGCTGGGGCAGACCCAGGTTCTTATGCTTCTATATTCACACCAACAAAGAGACCCACAGTGTTGGCCCTTTCGGAAACAACTTGCGAATAGGTTGTAGTCTCACCCAAAATAGCTATGTGGTGCCGTAGAATCATGTTTCTGCAGGTGAGAGAGGGATATTACTGTACCTTTATCCTTAACAAATAATAATTATGCAATACAGAGCTTCGACATTCACTTAATAGCTTCGCAGTATAGATAAAAAGACAATTCTTGCTCAACCCTTAACTGGGAATTCACAGCGAAGTTAATACTTAGCAATTTATCTTACTTTATCATTCATCTACTTATCAATTGCATAAAAACATAACAATAACAAAATAAAAAGAACCACCACAACACAAGATATACGTGGTTCACCCCTAGTGTAGGGGCTACGTCCATAGAACTGTGTTATATTCGACAATTTACAAAAAAAATAGTTCTGATCTGCACACTCAGCTGCAGATCTTCTCAACAACCCAAAGCTGCGCACTTAGCTGCAGACCCTTTCTTCCAAAACCCTCTGCGCAGTCAGCTGTAGAGGTCGTCCATGCACTCAGCTGGGACTTGACCTTAACCCAAAAATAGACCTTAGCTTCTTCACATCACATCATTATCATAACAAAAAGCTTCTAAAAATTGCCCTTGACTCCTTTACATAAGTGCCTATTTATACAAGTGCACTATTACAATACCATGGGCTTAAAGCATGGGCTTAAAAACCATGGGTTCCCAAAACCCAGGGGTCATTTACAAAAGGAGGGGCTTCGACCCAACCCCGAAACCCCTAAGACCCTTTTGGACCACAACTCCGCTTACAAGCTTCACACCAAAACCATGAAGTTGCCAAAATTAAGGACCTTCAAGGTCCGAGCCCCAACAGGCCCCTAAGTCTCATTAGTGTCCTGTCCCGGGACAATTTTTTGCTTTTTGGGTGCAAGAATATTGTTGGCAAAGATAGTAAACTGCTTGTTGAGGCTGCACATGATATCTTTGGTTGCTTGCTCTTTCTCCACTATCTCCTACAATGTTGCTGCAGATGCTTCATTGGCCTTTTCCTGTGCAAATGCATCATACTCCTTCAAGACTTTGAGCTGGTTTTCTGCAGCAGTGCTCAACTCCAAGGCCTCGTTAATGAGGGGCTGCACAGAGCTCACTAACAATTTTTCTTTTCTTATGCAAGACCCAATTTCTTACTGGAGCTCATTACTATTCTTTACCTTAAGCATCTTCTGCATAGGAGGCAATGTCTTAATTTCTGCTTTTACTGCATCCAGCTTTGTCTGTCGCTGCTTGATGGTTTCTTGCAACTTTTCTACTTCTGGGTTGTCCTGCAAGTTTGCCCAGGCTTCAACACTTTCGCCTAGTAGCTTTGATGCACTACTGAAAATATCTAAGATCTTCATTGCTGAGGCCTGGATATCTCTGTGACGTCATTCCCTGACCTCTGGTGGACTCTCCGGAATGAGGCGAAGCTGAATCTCCACAATCTAGGCCTCATGTTCTGCTTTCATCTTCTCTATCTGGCTTCTAGACTGTTGTGCATAGTCTTTCAGCTTTACGATTCTTTGCTCTGATTCTTCTTCAACCTACATGTCGTAGTCAGGGAGACTTTGACACGCCTCATCCAACACTCGCGCTAGTGTAGCCTGCTTGTTTTCTGCTTCTCTCTTCTTCTATTCAGCTTCTTTCAACTGTGCTTTGAGGCTCTCACTCTGCTTTGTGGTATTCTCTAACTGCATGTGTGTGTAGCTGTCTTGTTCTTAGATCTCCTTCATGAATTCCAATTAACAAAAATGCAGCTCCGGCATAGACAACTTAGTGTAATCTATCTCAACTATCACGCTCATCTGCGATCAAGATGCTGCGTCAGTTATTATAAGGGCTGCACTTGGTACTTGTCCTCTGTTGTTTTTGGATGGCCACTGTCTAGTATCTGGCTACGCACCTACTGGGGCACTGGTTGCTGTAGTGCCAGTTGCTGTTCTTTTCTCTAACTCCTTAAGTTCTGTAATTCGTTGTGCTACGCCAGTGAGCACATCAAGATGTTTAGTTTCAAACTCTACCCATTTGCTGGATAATACCTCTGTAGACTTCGTCAGAGCCTGATCAAGCTCTTCAATCGTCAAAGCGGGCTCTTCAACGATATTCTTTCCCTTCGACACCTTAGTTTTCTTTCTGGGCTGAGGTTTAATAACTTCCTCCACTTCTGGGCACTTGCGCTTATCCAGGCGATTAGGGTCTGAGATGGTCTTGACTGATTCTTCTTCTTCTTCTTCATCAGCTCCGTCATCTCCACCATGGTCACCTTCACTCTACTGTGACTCATCTTGTTCTTTGCTCTCTTCTAATGGGTCATTCTGCTGTGATTGACTAGGACCTATGCCCACATCTGTTACTGGAGGGACTGGTAGGTTGGGCCCTGTTCCTACGTCCTTCATCCATTCAGCCGGCCACTGCTGAACTACTGCGAGGATGTCTTCCTGGTTCATCATGTATGGTAACTTCCACCATGTATGTTTGTTAACTGCGTGGGCTTGGATGAAGACATTATGCATATCAACCTTGAATTCAGCCACTCCAGTATATTGAGAAAATAGCTCATTACTAAGCCGCGACGTTTTCAGTATCTCATATGTAATATTCATCGAATAGAAGGTGAACACGTAGTTCATCATCTGCTGCAAGGCTTTATCCTGTGATACCCAAAGAGATGCATACCTTGTTGTGCCAGGCATCTCCAGAGGCACATCAACAAACTATGCCTCGGTAGGTTCTCTCCATCCTACCAGTGCAATAAGCACTAACAACCATGAATAATGAAAGGCTCTACCTTTCTCCTGTGCATCCCGGACATCCACAAGGAATTCTCTAGAAATGTACTTTGTCCATTTGTAACTGTAGCCTTCGGCACAGTTCACAGCAATACTGACAATCGGGGCAGGTACTTCCTTAGGTCTGCACTTTCGCATTAGTTTGCATGCTAGGATCTCTGCGGCGAAGTGAATGTTCTGGTGTCGAATAGTCGATGTTTGATACCCTCGATTTCCTTTTGTCAAATCGAAGCGGTCCTTCATGTGCTACGGTAGCTTCGTATCTTCATGCTTTCCAACAAATTCAATCCCAGGATCAGGCCCTTCCTTTGACAAACCTGTAATCCTATGAATTAGCTCTCCATTAATAGCAATTTTCTAGTTTCCTATCCATAGGTGCTCATCATGTACCAACACCAATAACTGCTTGACCACCACAGTAACCTGCAGACTGCAACTAAAGTGGGGGAAATTCAACATATTCAACAAGCCAGCTTGCTTCAAGCCAGTAGTCCACTGCTTTACTTCTAGCAACTTCATTCCAACCTCCAGATAATGGACGGAGTGCAAGTATTTCCCAGGTGCGAACTACGGAAACTTCCCACGATCATTCGTATCATGGTCTGTGTACTTGAGCCGGTCTAATCTTCCTGTCATTGTTTTGACCAACTTCACACCCTGTGGCAGCGAAGGGATGCGTAACATGAAATCGGCTGTCCACCGAGGTGGATGAATTCCTGGTCGAACAGGCGGGAGATATGGTGGACACTGTGGTGCAACGTTCTCATCCTCACCGAACTCTTTGAAATTTTCAGGTGGGAGTTCTACTGAACCAAGAGGATTCATCACGGGATCCTTCGGTGTCTTTCCTGATGGCTTGTGCCTTTCTTCATTCCACTTAGAAAGAACTTCTGTCTTAAAATTCTTCCTGTTAGATCGTGTCTGCATCAGTTGATTCGGCACTGGGGGAGTCTCTTTGAGAGGTGCAGATGCAGGTGGGTTTCTCATAAGGTTCTGCAGACCCCTCTCTCTGAATTCTTTCAACAATTGCTGGACTTAGTGATCAGCTGACATGGACTCAACTCAAGAAAATGCGTAATGTGAAATTCACAGGCCTGGGTGTCTTCTTATAGAATCCAACAACCAAATCTATGATAACTGTGCATTAAAGACACCAAATCTGACTGAGCGGTGGTAGATCTTGTCCAAACGGCGCTAGATTTCCCAAAATCTCATCATTACAGGTAGTTAATGTAGTTAACGTACCGACGCCACCAAATATGATTTTTTTTCCAACGGTCACATTTTAAGCTTCGACACACCTTTATTCTTCGGCACAACCAATAACTTTATCTTCTCCACAATAAGGATCTTTGACACAATATAGACCTTCGACACATTTTGACACAAGCTCCGACCCATGACAAGATTTCTTCCACAACCTTCGACACTTCGTAAATTATCCAACAATCATCCTACGCTCTCTGAGAACAGCTTCATTATAGTCTAGTACCCAATTTCAACTATTCTTTGTACTTAGACTCTTCTTCTTGTTATTACTTTTGATCAGGGGGTATAGGCCCATCCCTGTACTTCTTTAATCTACTTCCATTCACCATGGAGGGAAAAATTTCTAAATTCAATTTAGCTAACTGAACTGCACCACCATCGGTAACTTTCTGAACTATGTATGGTCCTTTCCAATGTGTCTTGAACTTACCTGGGAACTTCATGAATTTACTGTCGTACAAGAGCACAAGATCACCATTCTGAAAATGCTTCTTCTTAATGTGTCTATCATGCCATGCTTTTTCTCTAGCTTTCTGTACTTGCTGCTGGAAACCTGCAATGAATCTGTCTTCTTCTAGTTCCAGTATCTTTGCCATCTTTTCATTCAACATGGCTGGATCATCCATCTCTGTGAAGGTAGATATTCTGAGGCTAGGAACAATGTACTCCATGGGCATAACTGATTCTTGTCCATATACCAGCCTAAAAGGTGTGTGACCTGTCAACTTCTTGTAAGTGGTTATATAAGCCCATAATACTACTGGAATTCTAAGATCCCAATCATTTCTGTTAACATTGCAAACCTTCGTTAGAGCATGCTCAAGAATCTTGTTAAAGGCTTCGACAGTTCCATTTGCTTAAGGATGGCAGGCAGTACTCTTCTGATGATATACTTGAAATTCTTCGATCAATGCTTCAATAGTCTTACTCAGAAAATGTGATCCTTGATCACTCATAAGAATTCTAGGACACCCAAACCTTGACAAGATATTATCAAATATGAACTTCGGAGCTGTAGCAGCACTACATTCCTTGACTGATTGAGCTTCGGCCCAACGAGTAAGGTAATCAGTTGCTGGAATAATGTATCTTGCTCCAGATTTCTTTGCGGGGGGTTTGATTGGTCCAACAAAATCAATAGCCCACTTGTCAAATGCTTGTAAAGTTACCTATGGAACTAGAGGCATCTCATCCCTCCTGGATGGTTTTCTTGTCCTCTAACAGATATCACAACTATGGAAAAACTCTCTTGCATCCTTATGAATCGTAGGCCACCACAATCTAGCTGTCAGAATCTTCTGTGCTGTAGCTTTTCCTGCATAATGACCTCCTGCTGCTCCAAAATGTGCTTCAGCCAAAATCAATGGATTTTCATGCTCCAGGACACATCTGCGTAGTATTTCATTTGGTCCCATCTTATATAGCTATCCTGCTATCAAGGTAAAGTCAGCTGCTCTAACCACCAGTTGCTTCTTCTGCTGTGTTGTCATCTCAGAAGGTGCAAAACCTGTATACAAGTACTGAACAATATCCTGAAAATAGTCATCAACCATCTGGATGGAAAACAACTGGGAATCAAGGAGACCTTCGTCCAAACTAGTGGGTTCTTCTCCTAACTCGAGCCTCAACAAGTGGTCAGGCCCTAGGTTAAGTCTTCCTGGCTTAACTATGATCTCAAAGTCATACTCTTGAAACAAAATCAGCCATCTGCATATCCTTCCACCTAACACAGGCTTGTTAGCCAAATACTTCAAAGCAGAATGGTCAGTGAACATCTTAAAATGAGATCCTAACAAATAATGTCAAAATTTTTGCAAGGCATAAACCATAGCTAGACCTTCTCGTTCTGTCGTAGTATAATTATTTTCTACTGTGGACAATTTTCTACTTGCGAAAGCAATAGGGTGATCAATATTACCTTCACCTAACTGAGCCAATACTATACCTAAAGCAATGGAAGATGCATCGACATGAACATGAAACTCCTTACTCCAGTCAAGGAATACTAAGATAGGGGCAGTTACCATCTTTTCTTTCAAAATATCCAAGCTTTCCTGACATTTAGGTGTCCATTCAAACTTAATATCTTTCTTCAATTTATTTTCCATAGGGGCTGTAATCTGAGCATATCCTTTAATGAATTTCCTGTAATATCTAGTATGACCAAGCATAGTGTGAAGTTGCTTAACAGACTTCGGAGGTGGCAAGTTCACAATAATGGCTATCTTCGCAGGATCCACCATCAATCCTTGCTTGCATACAATGTGACCTAGCAGAATTCCAAAAGGTGCACAAAAGAGACACTTCTTCAGGTTTAATGAAATCTGATGCTGTCTACACTTGTCCAACATAAGTCTTAAACTGGTTATATGATCCTTCAATAACCCAAAGATAGTCCAATAATCAAAGTAAACTTCCAATAACTTATGAATAAATTCCTTAAATGCAGATATGACTACTCTAGAAAACATAGCAGGTGCATTCTTCAATCCAAAAGGCATAACAGTATACTGAAAAGATCCCATTTCTGTAGTGAAGGTTATTTTATGTTGATCCTCCGGAGCAATTCTGATCTGATGGTAACTTGAAAATCCATCAGTGAAAGAATACACTTCTTGACCTCCGACATTGTCTAAAACTTCATCTGTAAAGGGAGTAGGAAAAGGATCATGTAAACAAGCATCATTCAGCTTCCTCAGATCAACACAGATTCTTATTTATCCCTTGGTCTTCTTTTATTGTACCACCATAGGGCTGACCCATTCAGACTCTTCGACAGGCTCAATGATTCCTAGAGCGAGCATCTTATCTAGCTCCATCCTGACTTTTTCTTTATACTTAGGGTTCAGCCTATAAGGGTGCTGCTTCATAGGCTTCGCATCAGCTTTCAAAGGTATTTTTATCACTCCTATATCACCAAGGATACCTTTTATTTCTGAGAACTTCATCAAAAATAAGTCCTGATACTCATGGAGGAGTTTAGTCACTTTGCTCACCATTTCTTCATCCCAATAATCTCCAATGGTAGCGTACTTAGGCATTTCTTCTGATCCAATGTTTACTTTCCTTGTCTTCAAGGGTTGAGTTACTTCAGGTGATTTGATTACTGGTCCATGTACTTCGCAATGTCCTTCTGACTCAGGAATATTAATGTTGCGAGGTTCATCGTCTTCATCAATGGCGAGGTTATAGCATTCTACTGCATTAGCTTCTTGTTCCTTCCAATCATGTTGGTACTCAACTATTTCTTTATCATCAAACACCTTAGTATGGATCAACCTAATAGCTACATCCAAAGCAGGGAAAACCTCAATAATAGAAAATGTGAGCACAAAACTATCAGAAAGGCTAACCCAACTTACAGTACCATGGCGAAGCTCCACCTCCACATACCAGTTCTTTGCTACAGGTTTCTGAGTGTGTACAAACCTATGTACCCATTCTTCACAAGGTACATGCTTCCATGCTTCATAACACTGCTCCAAATGTTCCTGAGGGCTAGTCTTACAATTAAATCTACTTCGTACCTCCTAATGTTGATCCATGAATCTTAGGCGAAGAAAATTTTGACAAGCTCTCCAACTATGAATATACTTTTTATGACCATTCAACCATCTGGCAGCTGTGGCTCTGAATACTGAATCTAGAGTCTCCATTTTCTATGAATCTGGTACTTGCTCTGAGAATTGTTCAATAAAATATTCTGGGTCTGTCAAGCCATCAAAAGTAGTTAAGATTCTTGTCTGTGAGCCAACCCATCTGATAGACTTAGTAATTCTTGCACATCGATGTCCATGTAGCTCATAAAGTCGATCCTACCAATTCTCTAGGCCTTCGTCTGAATCAGTCATGCAAGAACTATCACACTACCAATCCATTATACCTTCAGCAGTAGGGTTGACATAGTCTTCTTCTTGAGCTATGATGTTGTAATTATGATCCAAAACATCTTGATCTTCAGCTCTGACTAGTTCTGTATACCTTTCTCCTTGATAAGGGTCCAACGGTACTATGACTCTCAAGCATTTTCCTTCAAAAGTCATCTATCTATTCTTAAGGTTGATTACTGCATCATTGTCTAGTGCCCATTCAATTCCTAGGAATGATGGATAAGGGTTTCTATCATCAATTATTTCAATGACTTCAAAATCTACTAAGGTACTGACTCCATCAATATCCACTGGTACACTAGGGAATCTTCCCAAGGGAATAATCTTCTACTAATTGGCTAATGTCAACTATATAGGGGACCATTCAAGCATAGGTTTTCTCATTTGTTCCCATGTATTCTTAGTTAGGACATTCACTTCTGATCCCAGGTCTAAAATGATATCAGTCATGTCATAATCTCCTATCTGGGCATGCAATCTCATTTCTCTTCCAGTCCTTCTAACTCTATTAACAGTTTTTCCTCTATCAGAACTTCGCTGAGGCTTGCAAGACGCAATAACTTTCTGTAACTCATTCAAAGCATTCTGATTTCTTAATAGCTTCATACAACTCTATAAAAATGATGTCAGTGTACTTACTTGATCCGGCGAAGCTTCTTGAAACTGTAACTGTTGTTGATGTTGTTGCGTAGTTTCTACTGATGTTCTCAGATCAACAAAGTCTTTTTTAGCTTCCATAAATGTTCCTTTTTCTTGTCCAACATCGAAGGTTGGAATTTTCCCTGGGGTCTTATAGACCCAATCCTCGTCAGGTTGTTTCCCCTTATTCTGCACCTGCATCGTAGTTCCACTCTTGGTCACAACGTTAATGGCTGGGATAGATCTTTTCTCTATAGCAATCATTTGAACATTTTGAGTAGGAGTGCCATTTATTTCTTGTATATTGGCTATCAACTGTGGGCATTTCTCAATCACATGATCTACTGCTCTGCAATATTGACATGTCGTAGTTGGGTTCTGACAATCTCTAGCTACATTTCCTGCCTGATTACAGTTATAGCAAATAATATGGCCCCGTCCTCTGCCGGGCATACCACCATGACCATGACCTCTGAAATTACCTCGACCTAGGGTACCACCATGGTAACCATATCCATCATTTCCTTGTGCGTCGGTTTGTACCCTATAAGCATCATAGGTTCGCTCTCTCATGAGGTCAAAGCTATGACATTTGTCTTCGTTGTGTCCAAATGACTTACAGAACTTGCAGTAGGGATTCTTAGGTACTTGAACATATCTCTGCAGCAGATAGCAATCTTCAGGTCGATGCTGGCCAATTGTTCTACAGATCTCACAATATAGGAAATTATGGTTAAACAGGTTCGGTGCACCAGTATTCAAATAATTTCTTAGTGCAGGACACTGTTCTTTGCCATGACCTTCTATCTTACATCGTGTACACCAAACCTCTTCTCACATTAGAGGAAATTTCAACTCAAAATGGGCCTTTTAACTTTTATTCAAATTCCATGTCATCATGTGTTATCCAATGAAATTGATTTAAATTTGAAATACCGTATAGGTCTTAAACACTTTTTTAATATAAATTTGGGGATAGGTATCATAAAAAAAACTACTTTTTTTGTTTGTATTTTTGACATATCTCCCTATGTTTTTACTCAAATTTCGATCGAGAGAGCTTGTTGGATGTGGAATTAAATTCCAAATCCAACGAGTACCCACTTGGTATACTTTTCACGGACCCCGCTACCCCAAAAACAAGAAATACCTGAAAAAATGGAATGATGATGTCATCATTCCATTTTTTCAGGTATTTCTTATTTTTGGGGTAGCGGGGTCCATCAGAAGTATGCCGAGTGGGTACTTGTTGGATGTGGAATTTAATTCCGCATCCAACGAGCTCTACCAATTGAAATTTGAGTAAAAACACAGGGAGATATGTCAAAAATACAAACAAAAAAGTAGTTTTTTTCTTTTCTTCCTCGAAAATTAATAAATATTATTTTATTATTTTAACTATTATTTTATTAGTTCATTTTAGGAGGCCCATTTTGAGTTGAAATTTTCTCTAATTAATATATTTCCCTTTTTTCATGTCGCGAAGCTCCAAATCCATTTCTGCTAACTGTGCCTGTATCAGGGCTATTTCAGAGTTATTTCCAACAGGAGCTGTTTCAAGTTTCATAGCAATTTCCAACGCCTCTTGTTGATCAGTAACCTTTTGTTGCATAAGTGGAGTCTTGATATGAGGCAATAGTGCTGCAATGAACCATTCTTTATGCTGTTCTAGACCAATAGTGAAACTAACTTGATCCAACAGAACCTTGAACCTCTGATCAAAGTCCCAAACTTATTCACCTCGCTTCTGCTGAATTTCTTTCAGTTAAGTTATACATTGTGACTCCGATTTGGGCTTCTTGAATTCTTTGATCATTGCTTTTTTAATATCAGCCAAGATATAGTTCTGAGTACTAGAAAACTTCATAAACCAGGTCAAAGATCGGTCTCTGAAAGAGGTGACCAGCTGCGCTCTTCTTGTATTTTGATCCATAATATTCTTAGCAGTCCAAACAGCTTTGCATAAGAACCAAAACTGCTCTGGATCCTCTGATCCAGTTCCTTTAAAAAATGGGATTTTGATATCATCATTCACATGGGCCATAGTGAATCGAGGGGGAGGAGGAGGAGGAAGGGAACTTACTGAGGTAGACTGACCTGCGACAGGACTACTCGGGCTAGGGTTACTTTCAGATTGCGAGGGGTTCTCAGGGATAATAGATTTTCGCTGCGGAGTTATAGGAGGGTTTCCAACAAAAGGGGTTTCTTCCAATTCAGACTCTTCTGGACTTAATGAAGTATAATCGGTATTCTGGCCTAGGATATAGGATCCAAGAGTTCTCTTCTATCTTTTACCGTTGCAAATAAAACCACTTTGCTTGTTGAAGTCACTTTCGCTTCCAAACATAGGTTAGTAGCAATAAATCTAGCAGTCTAATTGGATAAGCAATATATGTTTCTCAGCCAAGAGCATTTTAATTTTTAGACCTAATGAATTCAGGTACTTACCCCTTGGTCCTTTGAAAAACTGTCTTTCTCCTTTGCTGAAAGAAGTATGTGTGTCGATGGTGAACTCCATCACAAATGCTTCAAGGGTTCACATTGTCCAGAAGTCAACAGCTATTGATACCGCGTTGTTCACACTTTTCAACAACTTAATTCTTTCTGGGGTCCAGTCAGGAGACTGATCTTCTTTGAATTTTGTCTTTCTCTCTGTCAACCTGGATAACCACTGGTGCAATTCTATGTGGATACTAGCTAAGAAAATTTCATAAATATAAGTAAAAATGTACCTTTGCAAGAAGTCGTCTGAGCTACGACGAGGGTCCTTATTCTCTCGTTCAACAAATTTTAGATAAGTATCTTCAACCGAGTCACTGATTTCTTTTACTGAAGGCCTCCAAATCATATCCCTCCAGGTACGACGTAGATCCCTCTTGAAGCAGATACTGGTTCAACCAGCAACGAAACCAATTTGTTGGGTGCTAGGGCAGACCCAGGTTCTTATGCTTCTATCTTCACACCAACAAACATACCCACAATGTTGGCCCTTTCGGCAACAACATGTGAACAGGTTGCAGTCTCACCTGAAACAGCTATGCGGTGCCGCAAAATCAGGTTTCTGCAAGAGAAAGAGGGATATTACTGTACCTTTAGCCTTAATAAATAATAATTATGCAATACAGGTCTTTGACATTCACTTAAATAGCTTTACAGTATAGATAAAAAGACAATTCTTGCTCAACCCTTAACTAGGAATTCACAGCGAAGTTAATACTTAGCGATTTATCTTACTTTATCATTCATCTACTTATCAATTGCATAAAAACATAACAAGACCAAAATAAAAAGAACCACCACAACATAAGATATACGTGGTTCACCCCCAGCGTAGGGGCTACATCCACAAAACTGTGTTATATTCGACAATTTACAAAACAAGCAGTTCTGATCTGCGCACTCAGCTGCAGATCTTCTCAACAACCCAAAGTTGCGCACTTAGCTGCAGACCCTTTCTTCCAAAACCCTCTGTGCAGTCAGCTGCAGAGTTCGTCCACGCACTCAACTGGGACTTGACCTTAACCCAAAAATAGACCTTAGCTTCTTCGCATCACATCATTATCATAACAAAAAGCTTCTAAAAATTACCCTTGACTCCTTTACATAAGTGCCTATTTATACAAGTGCACTATTACAATACCATGGGCTTAAACCATGGGCTTAAAAACCATGGGTTCCCAAAACCTAGGGGTCATTTACAAAAGGAGGGGCTTCGACCAAACCCCGAAACCCCTAAGAATATTTTGGACCGCAACTCCGCTTACAAGCTTCGCACCAAAACCGTGGAGTTACCAAAATTAAGGACCTTCAAGGTCCGAGCCCCAACACAAAGTAGCTATTGTTTGTAGGATTAATTCTGCAACTAATGCAAACATCACTTGTTCCTCTACCCTATATGATACATGCATCACAAGTGAATTTGACCCTAAATTTCAAAGACCTAAATGTCCTATTTTTGACATATTAATGTCAGCAATTCGACAATTTTCTTTCTTTTAAAATGTCAGTGGAATTTCACATCAATTTCGATAAAGAAATAAACTCGTTGGATTTTTGACACCCATTTGTCGAAAAACAAACGTCAAATGGAACTCCATACCCATCAGACTATCATTGACCATGCCTTTATAGGTGTTGAATATGCAATGACTAGCTCCACTATGGAATCCGACGAGCCTATTAATACCTGTCGAATCACTGATGGACTGTAGGCATCAGAATTTTAGCAGGATCATCGAATTTTATGGATATCTGATGACCTCCTTCACCAAATAAATCTCGTAAATCCAATGACGCTTCATTCTTTGTATTCAGATAACCGACAACTTGGTAGTGTAGCATAGTCATTGGATTGGATGGATATCTGACGACAAGTACCACTTCGACGCTGTCGAAAAACCGACGACCCGATTTTAATTTATATAAATAAATAAATGGAAAGATTTTCAAATTCAAAATAAAAAGGATTTGAATGTACTAGAATGCATGCTCAAATTTCGCATGTCTCTAAATTCAAATTATCATACATTTGGGATTTGATTTGGTCAAATCTAGAAACAATAAAAGTTATTACAGGCTAATGAAAATAGGATCTAGTGTAATGCAATAAAATTTATTATAGGCTAATGAAAATAGATAAAATAAATTTGTTTATATAAAGTATTAAAAAAAATACTTGCAACAGATTAAGGTAAACCTAGACCCATAATTAACAGAGTAAAAAAAACATACAAGGATTCGTTTACATGTCCACATGCATAAAGTTACCATCAAAATCAAAATAAATGCAAAGGTTGCAAAATACATGCATGTGGAGAATGGGTTTTAAGTAGCAGAAGTGGGCCAGCATTGAGAACAAAACTAACCTTTGTCAAACCAAAGGATCCTTCTTCTTGCACGACCTTCTGAACACAATCAAATACACCCTTGTATTGATTTGATGTTTCCTATGCCAAAATTAAAAGTTAGACTACCATTGTTATCATGCTTCTCCTATCTTACTGTTTACAAAAGGAAATTCCTCTTGTCTATGAATTGACTATAGCTTAAATCACTTCTTAAATGGATACCTGAACCATCAATCTGGTCTTGATTACATCAAGAGGAGTATTTATTACACTAGTAACAACACCTGCATGAAAAGCATGACAGAGTATTTGATGATATGTCCAACATCACGTCTCATTAAGGAGATGAATATTCTCAAGTTGTGAAAAGATAGGTATATCTATTTCTATGTTGAAATTTCATATTAATAAAAGAATATAGATACAACCAAAGTTCAGAGTTAAAATCAAAAGTTACAAGAACCCTTATTTGGATGACTTTGGCTTGCTTTCCTGTATTGAAAATGAATCAGTCCTGAATATTTGTAGGGAATATATTGAAACCAAAAGGACTCTGAAGGAATTTAAACACATGGATAAGCTATATCCAGATACTGAAACCATTCAATACCAGTCAAGCAATCAACTGTAAGATTTCTTACACCCTCTATAGAAAACAATGTTTGCCCCAGTGCTTCTCAGAGTTTGATGCATTATTAAATATTCCAATGCAATCCATAGCAAATTCAAAAATTTGTCTTCTCCCCTTTATGCACAAGGATAGAATACTTAAAAAGTGCCCGTTGACTAGTTATTGCTCATAATGTTGGGGAGGAGAAAATTATTGATTCTCACCTGAGATACATAGTAGGCTATAAGGTATCCCAAATCTTATGTTGCTAACACATACAGAACATGGATGACACAGCAAACTTATATCATTGATCTTAAAAGTATAACAATCTTTTGTTCTAGCAGTATTCAGGTCAATACATGTCAGTCCAGCTATATATAGAACCTTAATTATTCTACATAAAAGGTCATTAAAACCAAGAGTTAAAATTTATGCAAGAACAAAAAGCTATTTTATTTTGATTTATCTTTTTTTAAATCCAATAAACCTTCAAAATACAATATCTTGCTCTCTCATGTTCTTGACAAACTCTTACTTTCCCCAATAGGAATTTTCATTGCAATACATCTCAATGACAAACCCATTAATCATTGAACTAGCCTAGGTTCCCAATCAGTAATAGGTATCTACAATATTACATACTTGACACTAATTGTGTTGTCAAAGCATGCATTGGAGAGATGCTCATATTGTTCTAATATCTCTTCCATAGATCTTCCATGGGGTAGTATTCCTATTAGACTGCAACCCTCTAGTGAAGTTAGTAGCCAGTGAACTGTCCAGTATTCCAATAGGAGATTCTCATATTGTTCTAATACCGCTTCCTTGTTATAGAAAAAGAAAAATAAATCATCTTAGATTCTATTTTATTCTAAATGTGACTCCACTATCATGACTGCCTCTCAAGTAGTCACTTCACTATCACCTACAACTAATACTATAGCGAGTGAATCCATGGTAATTCCTTCTCTTGTTGGTAAGTTATGTGATAATGTCATCTTCTTCACCTTTAGTCATTTATTTTTCAGTGTTAGTTTAAACTCAAATTAGTACAATGGTAGTTCTAGTAGTTAGGTTACTATTACAGTTTATGTTCCCTTGATATTTGCATATATTTCTAACTAGCTTCATAACATGCTGGTATGTTACTATAGAAAGTGGCTTTTGAATTTTCCTAAGAACAATGAAATATCTCTCAATGATCATTTGAGTGCATTGTTGAAATTTTTGGATGAATTAGAAGTCAAATATCAATATGTGGTGATGAAAATGTTTGTGCAAATTATCAAAGGGGATGCATGAACATGGTATAATCTCTACCCAATGCCTCCATCGATGGATGGAAATATTTTAAAGGAAATTTACATAAAAATGGGATTACAAACATGATAATGAATTCTTATTGGACATGTTTCATTCAACTTGAAAAAGTGAAAATGAATCTATTTCTAAATTCAATAATAGTATTGCTAAGATTTATACTAAAATTTATAGTCATATACATCCTAATGAAAAATCTTCTTTGCTTTATTACTTTAAAGCATTCAATGAATCCTTTAGTTTTTTTCTTGGGGAAAAGGATGTGAGGAACTTAGAGGGTTGTCTTGTTTTTTATTTAAGATAGGAAATAAAATGGTTTTAGCGAAGAAAATTCCACGTAAATCCTTCGTAATCTTTAATCCAAAAAGAAGAACAATTCAAATGTCAAAGAAGGAAAGTGAGAGTGAAAATGATGAGATGTCAATAAGGTTCATGGATTTATTGCAAGACTTTAACAACAAGATGCTATCTCTAGAAAAAAAGTCTACAAATAAATTAGCCAATATTTTGTTGAAGGAATCCCCCTCTTAGAAGATATTTTCACCTTGAAAAGAAAGTTGATATACATAAGCTTATGCATTGTTTAACCACTATTGTTGCTTATGTAATTTACCCAAAAAAGAAGTAGGTTGCAAGGTGTTTACCCAAACAACATACATGTTTCCCAAAAATTAGTTGGAAGACATTTCTAAACAACAAGATGGTTTATTAAACATGTTTTCCTTTAAATATTTCAACCTGCATGTATACCAGGTTTTAAGCCAACAAGAGGGAAACCAAGCAAGGTATTTTTCTTTTAGATTTGGGTTAATTTAATGCATGCAAAAGCACTACCCAAGAAATGATGTGTATGTTATTTTGGATTTTATCCAAACAACATACATGTTTCCCACAAATTAGTTGGAATACATTTATGAACAACAAGATGATTCCTTGAACATGTTTTCCTTTGAAGATTTTGTATACCAGATGTCAAGACAATAAGAGGGAATCCAAGCAAGATTTTTTAGCTTTAAATTTGGGTTAATTCAATGCTTGAAAAAATTAAAGTTCCCACTAGTGTGTATTCCCGTGGAATCTAAATGGCACCATCTCTCGTGAATAAAGTGAACTCAAAAGAAACAACCATAGTGAAAAAAATCACAAAAGCTTTTGTAAAGAGAAACAAAGCATCTACTAGCCAACCAAATAACCAAATCATACTAAAAAGGACACTCAACAATTGGTTTCCGCATAAAAGTAGGATTCTTTACTCATGCTCAATCACAATTATGTGTGGTAAGTGAGATATCAAAGATAAATATTTCAATGCTACTAACAAAATTAATTTGTTTTCCTAGTCAAAAGGATTCCATCAACAAGTTCTTGAGTTTGGGTGATTCCATAAGTCCATCAAATGATCACCCCCTGGTATGTCTTGGTATGAAAAAAGTTAATGAAGCCCCCATTTTTATGTTTCATTTCTTTTTAGTGATCTGTTACTTAAAAATTGCATGTTGGAATCAATAGTATCAATTATTGTTATGAATATGAATGTGAAAGGTCTAGATCTTGAGCAACTGCAAGGATAGTTTTCACTTTCCTTTTCCTTTTTGTTTGGAATTTGATTATACAAAAAATATGTCCAAATATGAGGCTTTATTTATAGGTCTTTAGTAGGGATTAAAATTGGGAATAAAACTATTGAAAGTGGTTCTTGATTCTAAGCTGATATCAAATTAGGTAATAAACCTATTTGAGGCAAAGAGCCTGAGGATCAAGACATAGAGGGATGAAGTTTGGGATGAGATTGAATTATTTGAATCATTTTCTATCAATGCAATTTTTAGGGCCCAAAACCAAATGGAATACTCTATGGCTTCATCTGCTACTTGCTTTCATCATGCATGGTTATTCCTCACACACAACATACGATTGAGGTAGTGTTTTGGATCTTTGTCTCATATAATAATGGATGCTGGTAGTTTTTTATAAATCTAAAAAAATTAAAGGTACTAACAAAATTTATTTGGATAAACAAGTAGTAGAGATAAATATTGGCTTTGAAGAGATTAATAGGATCATCAAAGTTGTTAAGGGGTGTACATAAGAGAAAAGTAAATTGAAATCTTTGGTAAGGGAGTACAAGGATGTATTTGTGTGGTCTTATGATGATTTAAATACCTATGATACTAAGTTGATAAATCATACAATTACGTTGTACAAGGATGAAAGTCCATTCAAATATAATCATTAAAGACACATGAACCCTAACATAGCTCTGGTGATATAGAGAGAGTTACAAAATCTCATGGATTCCCACTTCATCACCCCTATTAGGTATTCAAACTAGATTGCTAATGTTGTTCCTATTAGAAATAAGAATGGATATATTCACATTTGTATTGACTTCAGAAATATTAACCTTATGTCTCCCAAAGACAATTACCCCATTCCAAGCATGGAGCATGTTTTACAAAATATCATATGATTAGGGATAATGTCCATGTTGGACAAATTCTTTGGTTGCAACTAGGTATTAGAATCCAAATAGGTAGGTCGACTTAAAGGAGGGTTAAGTAAGCATTTTCAAGTATAAATAAGGAAACTCCTCCTCATTTTTAATCACGATCATGGGAGCAAATAAGATATTTTTTTCTCCTTCTTCTTGTGTAATGGGTTAATCAAGTGGTGTGCACCTCCTTTATTGGCAAGTTCTAGTTTTTTCCAAGGATAAAGTTGGTGCATGAGGTCCCTTTAATATCTTTCAAAGCTTGTCTAAGGTGAGAAGATTCTTTGTTGTCAATGTTTCTATGTGATTGGGTCTATTAATGAATGGAAAAGGAAAATGAGATAATCACAAATGAATGGGGCCTATATCCTTGTGAACTTAGCAACTGTATTCTTCAAGTTTTGATTGATGAATAAAATGTGAGGAAGGAAAGATCAATAAAATTTTCCCTAAGTATTTTCTTAAAACATACATGCAACAAAGCTATGTTGGCGATACTAATTATAATTTTTTGGTACAACTTACCTTGATTTGTGGAGCTTGGCACTGTATTATTTTGCTTTCCCATTTAAAACATTCCAACATGCTACACATATTTTCTTGTTGCAATAATTTCATATTAGGACCCATCAAATAAATATTTGCATGTTTATGAAAATAACAAAACGAAGCTAAAAAAACACAGTTTTAGTTGTTTGTCTCAAGGAATAAAAAAAAACAATAATAATGAACATTTTACGGTTGATGAACATTTTTAATTTAACAATGTAAATTACAATAATATTCAAGTAAAATAATTGGTAATAATATATCACCCGAGGAAACATGGAGAACCACAACACAATGTATATAAGGCCATCGATCACAAAAAATGCCAATTTTGCCTCTGAAATATGAAAATGTTTCCCAAGGCTATCTATAACAAGTTCCAATGGATGGGTCAAATAGAAATAGTAAAATTTAAGCACTACAATTATAGAAATAATTGTTTTTAATGTATAATTCCTTACCATTCATTTATCTCCTCTCTATTTCAAGAATAATTTAATATTCTCTACTAAACAGGACCAACCACGTGAAGGTGGAAGCTCTTGTGGACCCTACCCCCCATCACATCACTCTCAATTCCACAAATCTAATGCATCTACTTGCAAATAAAAATTTAGTGCAAATTCATTCATTCAATAGCTGAAAAAACATTCATTAAATCATTCATTAAACCATTCATTCAGTCAATAGCCGATAAAACCATTCAAAAAACCATTCATTAAAGCATTCATTCATTAAATAACGAAAAAACCATGCACGACATTGTATTATAAAAAAAATAATTACTCAAAATTTCTTTAGTCACATCTTTTTTACTTTTCTTCTCTTTACAAAATGAGTAAGAAGCGCATCTTCCAGAATTTGTTGTTCATTCTCCCTAGTATTTTGCTTGCCATGTGGATCTTACGGCAAGGGGCTCGGAATTGCTGCAATAATGTGAAAATGTTGTGTTAATTTATTTTTGTTTTTATAATTACAAGTATTTGATTTAAAAAACATTACAAAGGTGTTTTTTTACCTAGCATGGGCACATCATGTTCTTCATTATCCTGTCCAGGATCAACTTGTATAGTGTGACCATCTACATGCTTTGCAGTTGAAATACGGAGAAGTACAATTAATGTTCACCATCTGCAATTATCTATACAAAATAGTAGCATATTAATAAATTCATTACTAGGAATCGAAGCATGATCTTTGACCGGTTGGTGTACATCATCGACATTAATGGGATCATTTCTTTCTTTCTCAAAATAGAATAAATATTTTATGTTAATTGTTTATAACGAAGAGATTGCATGAGAATTATAAATTTTCATTAAACTATATAGTTTTTATATACATGTGAACTAGATGGATCACCAGAATACCGTGTATGCCCATAAAATCTTTTTCGGCGTTCAATAGCTTCAAACCCATGTTGGAAGCCAAGCTTCTCTTTCAATCGTTCGACCTACATATTTGCATAACATCATTAATTTTACATTTTGCTCTGGATTAAAATGAAATAATTTTCTATTTATTATTTGGATGCAGTATCGGGTTTTCGATACTTACAAATCGTGCTGCCAAATTTGAATAACCACCAAGCCCAAGCTTGTGTTGACCAATTTTATCCAGTCTTGCATTTGTTGCCTTTGATGTGTCTGACAGCCTAATCAAGTATTGAATTATGTTAGATGTTCTAAATTTGATATAAAAATTAATAATAATAATAAGGCTTACCATTACATTGTGGAATGTATTGCATACCTCCCTGTGCTTGGTGGTATATTTCATGCTTTTCTCAGAGCCCTGTTTTTTCCAAATTCCACTAGGGATTTCCACTCCCTTTATGGAATCATCAAAGGGCACTCATACCTAGGGTTCTTTTCTAGGTGAACCCTATATTGGTCTTGGACAATATTCATATGTTTTCTAACCTTCTTTAGGACCTTTGTTGTATTAAAGGTATATTTTCCGAACATTCCAACCAACCGATTAGTCATCTCATCCTTTAAATGTTTTGTTTGTTTGTCCCACCTTGTACGGATGGTGGGCCCGAAGATCTCCAAGGTCAAAGCATTTTGATTTTTATAAAATACATCATTTCCTGCAAAAAAATCATGCCATCATTAGTTTACAAAAAGGTTTTTATCGGTATATTACAATCAAATTATAAAAACTAAATTGAACAATATATAATTACCTAGGATATTCTCTATATTTATTGGAACGTGCTGCTCGTTCACCAAAAATGTTGTCACTATTGAAATTTTGCTAGTGACATGGGAATATCTAGGAAATGTTGCTTCAGCATCAACATTAGTATTAGACTTTGCCTCCACCCCTTCTTCTGCATGATCTGGTGTGTGTCGGTCAGCAGCATTTGCACCCTCTACTGGCCTCGAGGGGATCATGGAATATGTTGTCGATTGTTTAGTCAAAAACAAGGGTGTAGTATGTGGTGTACGTGGAGTGGTTTGCTCACTGGGCCCAACACCGCCTTCACCACCAGTGTGTGGTTGCATAAAATCCTGTAAATACAAACCATTCAATTATAAGTTCACCATCATATAAAATTTAAAATTATAAAGTTCTAAATGAATTCCTATTATGATTCCACAACTTACTTTCAAGGCCTAATATCTCTCCATCAACACTCGAACCTTTTCTTTGACCTCATTTGTGTTCGGAATTATGAATAGCAGACGAAGCATATCCGCATGAATTTTTTTCAAGGTCTTCTGCAGAAGCTTCACCAGGTCTATAGAAGAACCAATGTTAGCATCATTCAACAACTAGTTGACATCAAAATCTATAAAATGTTCTGTTGATGTTTCATAAACCAAATCATTTGTTTGCAACAAAAATATATAAAACATTTCTTAATTGTTGAAGCAATAGTCTGAGCAAAAAATTATATTAACAAATAATATATATCATGATAGATTCCTAGAATTACATCTAGGTTTACCTGATGCCTAAATGACAATGTGGTATGATCAATAGCTAGGGACTTTCTTCGATCATCCACCTGCAAAAAAAGTAGACAACATTATCATAATAAACGAAATTATAAAAATAAAAAAATACATAACAAAATAAACATTATGCTACATCTGTACAATTTTGAAGTATTTAAATTGTAGAATTATATTTAGGTTTACCTGTTTCCCTGAGGCTGTAGTGGTCTGATCAACAGTTGGGTGGCTTCCCTGATCAACACTCTACATGTAATGTAGATAATATTATATAAGCCAAACGAATATACTATTGAAAAAAAATAACAACAGAACTGTTTGTACATATTAAATTTTTACAATGGCATCGATGTATACCTACCGCCTTGAGGCAGGTCTAGTAACATCTACTATGAGGGAGGTGCCCCTGATAGAAACTTGCATCAAAAACATACTAAAAATTACCGAACAAAACCAAAATACTCACTAAAACAATTTAATAACATAATATTTTGACGTATACCTATTGCCTCGAGGATGGTGTACTCCTCTCACCAGCTGCTGGGGTGATGCACCCCCAATCACCTCCCTGCGAAGTCAACATAGGAAATTTATTCAAAAAATATAATTATTTGCTACGAAAAAATCCTAAAGATATTAAAATAATTAATAAAAGGTTAGGTAAATTGTTGGATGTACCACATCCATACTAAATGTGTTTGTATCTACTCGATTCAAATTGTAATTAATAAGTAGCTCTTCCCCAAAAACTATTAATTTAATGGCACATACAAAGACACAATTTCCTTCATGCCCATCAAATATTCAGTTGGGTTTCTCAAGTGTAAACCCTAGTCATGTACTGTTTATAAACCCCGCAATATTCCCAGTTTTCTTTGTCCTTCCGTGAATGTACAACATTGGTCCTTTATTTTGATCTTTGTCTTTTAGTTATAAATAATTTGCTGACAACCCATATATACACATATTTCATGTATATTGGTCTAGGAATATCCAATCATTGTAGTTGTAAGAGGGTCCAACATACTTCGTCAATTCTGTACATTTGTCGTAACCGACCTTTATGCCATCTATGCAAAACAACCCCAATCCATGTAATGACAACGGTGCAATTCTATATATCCTCTCATTCACACAAAAATCAGTGTTGATTTGAGGAATATCCCTAGGTACCCATTGTTTCACTAGATATTTGTACGTTAAGGGTACCCCGATGTCTCCTATTGTCTCATCATCATAGGAACATGACCTCCCTCCTGCGAGAAAAATTTCCATGCGTTTATTGAATTTTCTTCTGATATTCTGAAATCTAGTTGATCTAGGCATTGTAGACCTATTGGATGTATCACTTTCCTCTAGCCTTCCTAAACTCCCCTCGCTCAAGGAAGACAGGTCTGATAAATACCTATTTGGTTCTACCTGCACCATGGCCAGAAAAAACTTGGCAAATAAGAGAAAAACACCAACAAAAACTTCGATAAACTTATAAGAATGACATAATGGTGATATCATTATCTTGAATAATATAAATAATTCCCTAGTATAACAGTTCATCAAATAGTTCTTTAACAAGAGATAAATATCAAGTGGTTCTATATCTAATGCTTCAGTCAATTTATCTCAAAATACAAACTACGTTTTTATCAAATTTTGTAGGTGTAGCTTTTTAAATTTATTTTGTTTCCTCACCAAAAATATTAAAGACCCATTTTACGGATCTCAATATATATAATAAAATCATTTGCTAAGATTTTGTAACTTTTTTTAGAAGAAAAATAGGTGTTCCTTGATATTCAATAGTGAATCAAAGGTAACTTGTACATAGACCTGGCAATAAGTCATTCCAAACGTGAGTGGGGATAAGTATCAAAAAAAAATTCAAGGGAGGGACGAAACCCACAATACCAAGATGATTGAAGTAGAAATACCACAGGGAGAACATAAGGAGCCCAAACAACTTATCCAAGGAAGCATCAAGGGTGGAGAAAACACACCCCTGGGGGATGAAAACAAAATCTATATCCCCAGCTAAAACAAAAAATATGCTAATGTATCCCATAGTTGAAAGAACCAAAAATGACTATGCCACATAAATAAAAAATCTCTTAAATGAGTTGTATCATGACTTCCTCAATGATTTCTCCATCTAAAAGTTACGAGGAGGAGATGAGGCCAACCTTCATATTCAACGCTTCCTTGGATAAATGGTCTGCACTCATATTGTGCTCCCTGTAGACATGCCTAAAGTCATATAACCCATGAATTGAAGTCATTGGTGGTATAGCATATATGTTGGATTTAATGGATATCCAATGAAAATTTTCACTACATAGATATTGGAAATCCGACGAAGTCTCCTTCATAGAGGTCAAAATTTTCAATACGCAACATGGACTTGCAGCTGGCCCCAACAGCTTATTCATGTCTTTGGGAAAATTGAATCTTGATTGGTGGCATGATATGCCACCTGTTAACAACCCTACCTAGCAGAGTTTTGAAAAGATCATAGTAAAGAAGGGGTAATGGTCGTTTATAATACTTTGGTTAAAATTTTTATGGTATGAAAGTATGGCAAGAGGAGAAAACAATGAGTTATCAAAAGATCTAACGGTGCGAAGCGAAAAGGTGGAGATCGATGGCCTGTATTGTCTCCTCCAAAACATGTAAGAAAGATAAGTACGTGTGGGCGTTTGATGTAATATATGGATCAACGGTCCTTGATCCACTTGATGGGATCTACGGTCTGTGTAAACTCCGCTTTGTGAACCTGCACGTTGGTTAAAACAAAGGAACCCGACGGAATGGAGTACATGTCACTTGATCCAACGGCGGGAAAATAAAGGTGGATCACATCAATGATCGTGGATGAATCCAAAATGGGAACTTGCACGTTTGATAAGACGAGGACGCTCGGTGGAATTAGGTACGTGTCACTTGATCCAATGGCTGAAAAATAAAGGTGAAATAGATCGACTGTCAATTTCAAACACACGCAGCCACGGTAACAGGTAAGGCTCAAACACCCATAATTCATCTATCTGGTTACCATTATCGACTGAAGTATGGACCAAGAAAAGGAATTGCAAGGGTCTGGTCATGTTTTAGATGACCGACAAGACTATCTGGTTGATAGAGACCGAGGGGCGTGTGACCCGTTCCTGTCCATAGGAAGTGTATCAGTCAGTAAAGAGAGGTTGTGGCATTATAATTCACAGGGAAATGATGTCTTAAATGTTTGTAAATCCTTTTTATATTATTTTTCCGTCGAACAAACCCTGCATTTTCCTGAATTTGCAGAGTGGTCCACGGTTAATTATTCCCCTTCTCAAAGAGTCATTGTCAGTCATTCTACTTCTCGAATACTCTGTAAAATCAATGCTAAGGTCATCCGCGAAAACTTAAACCTGCCCGACAGTTACCCTGACAACCGTGAACCTGTAAATGAGTCTATTCTTGCTGAATTGTAGAAAAGTTGTATCACTGAAGTCCGTTGCAAATTCTTTTCCAGTATTTTGAAAGAGGGTCAGTCATTGGACAGTATTTTCCTACCTTACCATGTTCATATTTTCAAAAATGAAGTTCAATTAGCGGTATCCCTAGTCTATCAAATTTTGGGTCTTGACGATTATTGTCGCGTAAATGAAGTCATCCTTGGTTGTTTGTTAAAAATAAGTTCATTTGGTTTGGAGTCTCAATCAGTTCCTGTATTCAGTCTAGATGAGTACTTGGAAAAATCAATGCACCTTCAGTTAAGTGAATTCCCAAAGGTTAGGTTCTTTAAATTTCAAACTTACTTGTTGAACATGTTGCTGTGTTCAAATGTCACTGAATTATAGTTTTTGAGTACCATCTTCTCTTCTGATTTGCCCAAGCAGATCAGCATGTTTGACTTTTCAATTCAATCATGTCAGAGATATATAAAATGTTGTTCGATGAAATGCTGCTCCGTGTGTTAGAAGATATGAAATGCCTGATACAGTCCTCGCCTAAGGATCGAGTCGAAGACTAGTTCCTGCATAAAGATTGTACTGTTTTGAGGATATATGGATTCACTGGGGAACCATATAAGTTACCTGCTTTCCTCACTCCCAGATTTTTTGCATTAGAATTCATGAGGCAAAGGTTGCACTCAGAGGAAGAACATTTTGAAGCCTTTAAAAAATCTTCAAATATCAAATTCCCTCTCAAAGTTGGCTCTTTTATTTTCAAAAATAAAGGTGCCTTAGTGTTTATTGAAAAGTTATTGGAAAGCATGGAATTTCCAAAAGAGCCAAAGGCAAATTATGATCCTCACCATATAATCTTCCTGAGCAAGCATGCCAACAAAAACAAACTGTTTGAACACCACTTTATTGAAGGATTGAATGAAACAGCAAATCTGTTGCAGTTTATGGAAACTCCAGCCTCCGATGGAGATGCAAGTACTTTACCAGTTACAGTATCACAAGTGACAGAGGGTCCTAATGTTTTGATTAAGAGGAGTCTGTCTGAAATTGAAAGTATGGAAGTGGATGAAGATGGGTCACACAAAAAGGCAAAATTGTTGCAAGTTGGTGGAGTTTCAAGTGAAGAGATTTCTGATGATTTCAAGAGAGTTGCTTTAGTCCCAACAAAATCTGTGCAGGTAAATCAGTTTTCTTTTAAAAGTGTAGATGGTTCAGAATCAAGTCAATTTTTTAAGTCCAAAGAGGAACTCAAGGCAAGTTATATGGATAAGCGAAAGCAGTCTGTGGAAGAGACAAGGAGTTTACTCCCACGGGTAAAGAATTTGAACAATCCAAAAACCTCCTCGATTTCTGCCAGGGATGTAGAAAGAAACACCTTCAAATTGGCCATGGTAAATGACAAAAAGATGACAGAGATGGAAGTGAGGTTGGATAAGATTAGTGTACCCGACAAGATACAGCTACACAAGCAAACAAGTGACATTATTTATTCAGACCTATTGCACGCTATGATGAGAATCAATAAGCTACAATTTTTTGTAGATAAGTTAGAGGTTCAAGTAAAACATGAAAAAGTTGAAAATAAGGCCAATGCCATTCAAATTAAAAATCTACAAGCAGATATTATCAGTTCAGGAAGTGAAAAATATAACACCCAAGAAATCAGAAGAATGCTGAAAGAAAAGGACAATACTCTCCAAGTTTTGAAAAAAAGTTGAAGATCCCAAGCACTGATCATGTTCAATCATCTGAATTATTGGCACTACAAGAAGAGAAAGACAAGGTCCACTAGGAGATGATGGAACATAAAGGAAGAGATGTTGAATTACAAGAGGAAAAAGACAGGTGGGAAACTGAACGGAGTGAGCTGATATCTCAAATCGCCATGCTAAAAAAGGACCAAAATGATGAAAATGAGATCATGGAGGAATTGATGAGTCAGACTCCTACTGATGAGGACCTGTCTATTGTAAATATTGAGAAGCCATTAAATGATTTTTCTGTAGATGATTTGTTAGTACCTATGTCCCAGGTAAGCCTAAAGGATGAAGAAATAAAAGAGTTAAAGGTAGAAAATGAAAAGATCAAGTCTGAATTAGCCAAAGTAAGTGAGAATAAAAATAAAATATTGCAAGACAGGAATCAGCTGCAAAAGAAATTCAATGAACTAAAATAAAGAAACATTGGGAAAGGTCCTCTTCAAGGAGAAAAGCACATCATTTGGGACACCTTATCTATAGAAATCACTAAATTCAGGCACCATCTGAACTTTATTGATGATCAAAATGTATTGATCAATTTGGCCCACCAAAGACTAAAGTTAGTGAATGAAAATATGGAAAGAAGACCCATTACCACAGCCCAAAACACATTGAATTTTTTAAATTCATTGACATACCAGAAATTACATGACATGGGAATAAAAGATAGAATATGAATAGTACTATGGGCTAAAAGGTTTATCCACAAGCACCATTTAATGAAGACGGTCCAGGACAAGGCAAATGAAATGCTTTTACAGGTTAATAACTTCAAGCAGGTTTTCAAAAAGCTATTTGAGGACGGCCTACCATCCTTTTGGGACGAGGAAGGACAGATTTTTTCTCAGGAGCACTATCACAACTTGTTAGTTCAAAGCCGCATGGATCATTCCAAATTTGATGATTTGGAAAAAGGCCTAACGGGGAAAGCTATTGTGGACAAATTGATAGAGGATTTCGAAATCTTACAAAAGTTCCTAATCATCAGGAGAGGATTGCCCAAGGTATCATATGAAGCTTGCATGGAGCTGGAAGTGTCAATTCGAGAGATGATGGAATATGATACCCCAAGCGCGGAGCAATGGAAAGCCGTAGAAAGGTTCGGAAAGACAAAATACATCCTTCATTCATGAGAACAGATGTCGCGCGCTGAGGAGCTGATTAGACGAAGACATTTCAAGTTGATTTTAACTTTATGGTCCGTTAGGATTGAAGCTGTAGTTTATTCCTAGAAGTTAGGAATTTAGTTACAAGACTTTAATTAAGCCGGTCATTCAGTTATGAATCTTCTTGGAAGATGGATCATTTTATGTATACAACTGCATCTATTTTATTTGATGGGGGTTGTAACCCATCTTGTTGTTGAATGTTTTGAAAGGCATATTATTTTTAAATGACAGAGCGAATGCATAAGAATTATCAGAGATTCCTGTGTTGTTTCCATTACAGTCCGTATTTATTTCCTTATGTGATTGTGTTTTCTAGTGTAACACTTCATTCTGTTTTTCTTCATATCTGAAACACAGTATTTGATGGTTAGAATTCATAATTTTTATGCTCTGATCATCGTTTTGGATATTTTATACATTATTCTACTAAAGTTAATATAGAACTCATCTTCGATGCTCTGTATTAATGGGTTGTTCATTGTCTCTTCTGTCTCACCTGAACTAAATGAATGACTGTGATGAAATGGTTACCTTGCCTTTGATAAATCTCATGTATATGTCTTTATGATATTTTTATTGTTATGTGACTCCATTCCCAATGGTTATGTGTTGTTTCAACCATCTATATAAATCTTTGGATGTTAGTCATATCTGGTCTTGTTAAATCTGTATTGAGAGATCCCTCTCTAGAAGAAAAACCAGTTTCTTTCTAAAGTGGTTTTGCTATTACCTTGGGATTTACCTTTAAAACCTTGGGTACATTCTGAGTGCTAACAAACTGGTGCCGTTGCTAGGGAATGAAAGTGCATATCTTCCCTGGGGGAACGACAGTGTTTAAAGAAAATTTATGTGGGAAAACAGGAATTTTTATCAGTAAAAAGGTTGTAAATTTGTCCTGGCGACTCCACTGTAAAATTTCTTCAGAACTTAAGGAGTCATTCTGGCTTCAAAAAGACACACGTGAGGTAACTCTGATACCGAAATATTGAAAAGTTTTGAAGACCCAGAAAGGTTATTTAAGAGAAAAAATAAAGAAAAGTTAGGTTTTCCTTTGTTTGGTGCATCATCATCTCAAGATTCTCACATTGATCTAGAATGGGAGGTTAATGTTGGGAAAAGTCTGTTGAGAACCAAATCCGAGTCTGACCTTAAGAATATTGAGTTCAATCCTCGTAGGTTAGAATCTTATTTGTTGGATTCCCTCTGGAGAGATTTACAACAAACCACTAAAGTTGAAACATTTACCTCTCAAAGCTCTTCAGTTCCTGTGAATCCACCTAGACCAATCACAGCCAGATTTGCTCCCTTGCATTTGCCTCCTTTATTACATGACCTTCCTCAGAACTATTATCAAAGAATTTCCTTGTTTGATGGGGAAGGTGATGTAAGCGCAAAACAACATGTTGCCAAATTTGAGGATTTCAATGACTTAGAAGAAGTTGATTATCCAGATGTTAAAATGCGGTTGTTTGCCCAAAGTTTGTCAGAAGAGGCAAAGAAATGGTTTAAATATTTGCCTAATGGATCTATAATAAATTTTCAGGATTTCCAAAATTCATTTCTAGATAGGTGGGATGATAAACAAAACCCTTTCCAGCTCTTATCTCAATATAACAGTCTCAAAAAAGGAGGTTTCGAATCTGTCCATGAATTTTCTAGCAGATTTATGAGGGTTTATAATTGCATTTCAGAGGATATAAAACCTTCTGCGGCTGCAGCCAAATTGCACTATGCTGGAGATTTTGATAATGATTTTTCATTTTCATTAAGGGAGAGAAAATCAGCAACTCTTGCAGCCATGTTTACAGATGCTCTAGAAGTAGAAGCAAATATGATGGCAAGTGGAAAGATGAAACATAGAGATATTGATAGAAGGAAAAAGAAAGAAAATTTGCCTTCTGCTTCTTCTTCTACTAATGATGTAAAATTTGAAATGATGTTGAAAACCATGGAAAAGTTGATGGATAGATTAAATATGGACAATAGGGGATTCAATAGAGAACAAGATGAGCCTCAAATCAGGAATCCTAATTTCAGAAGACTGAATCCTCTTGTTCCTCCCCAAAACCGACAAAGAGACATAAGGAATCCAAGAAATAAGGAGGAACAGTAAATTCGTCCACCATTCCCAGAAAATTATGTTGCTGATGAAGAAGATCCCGCTGAAAATGAGATCCATCTTTTTGGAGAACAGGACTCAGAGATATATCTTACTGAGGAAGAGCATAACATGTTTGGACAGGAAGGTGGCAGTGAAGAATTTGAAATGGAGACTGAGCAGTATCAAAGGGGTTATTTACATGCTATGGTTGATGTGCAGAGGAAAATCAGACTGAGGAACAGGGATGTCCTCATAAATAAAGGAAAGGCAAACCCAAATCAGCCTTCCACTAGTTCTTCGAATGTAGAAAAGGGAAAAGAACTACAAAAAGAGTCTTTTGTAAAGAGGTTGAAAATGATGTACAAAGAGATAAAGTAATGAAGTAAGCGGCTCTGGTTGATGTGGAAAAAATTGGTTCTGGATTCAATTTACAAAATGAACTTTCAAAGCTAAAAATATCTGTTCCATTTAATGAGTTATTGAGAAACACTGAATACAGAAATACTATCACAAAAATGGTCAAAAATCAACGAGAATGGCAATATGACATTTTAGAGTTGAACGATGATAACCCTGCTTTTTTGTTTGGGTCAAAAGTTGAAAATTTAGAAAGTGAAGAAGTCCTTCCTTTCTATTTGAGTTTAAATGTGCATGATAAGGTGGTCCACAATGCTATGCTAGACTCAGGGGCATCACACAACTTAATTCTGAAAGGAGTGGTAGAGAGTTTGGGATTAGAAGTAACAAGACCTTATAAATATTTGTACTCGTTTGATTCTAAAAGAGTGAAATTCCTTGGTTTGATTAAATATATGGTGGTAACCCTAAATAAATTTCTATCTAAAATGATAGTCATGGATGTGGTCATGGCAGATATTCCACCTAAGTTCGGGGTACTGTTGTCAAGATCTTGGACTTCCAAGTTGAAAGGTAGTTTACAGATGGATATGTCCTATGCTACAATTCCTGTTCGAGATGGGAGCAGAAGATTATATAGTGAAAAAAAAAAACCTTATGTAGTGAGCAATCAAGATAAACCTGAAATTCATCACATCTATGCTATTGATACTGATTTGGGGTCTTCCATTTTCTTTAATGATGCTGTTCCACATGATGTAGAAGAGGCATTACAGAAGAAGTCTGAGAAGAATAAGGAAAAGGAAGTGCTAGAGCAGGATGCTTTGGAAACGAAGTAGAAAAGGGAAGGCCAGTGGATTATGTACTTTGACAGATCTGCTGCAAAAATAGGTGTTGGAGCTGGTGTGTATATAATTTCTCCTATTCGGGATTTCAAATCTTTATCATATAAATTAACATTTGAGTGCACAAATAATGTGGCAGAATATGAAGCTTTATTACTGGGATTGCATGCTTTGAAATATTTGGGATCTCAAAAAATAAGAGTCTTGGGGGACTCAGAGTTGGTGATAAATCAAGTAAATGAGAGCTATCAAACTAGGCATCCTCGGATGAGGGCTTATAGAAATGAAGTATGGAATATGTTGGGAAACTTCTTTACAGAGCATACAATTCAGGTATTTCCCAGACATGAAAATTTGGTAGCTAATTCTTTAGCTGTGGCCGCCGAAAAATTTGAAACCCCTGTTGCTGGTCAATAGACCGTCTATTCCTGATAACTCTAAATATTGGCAGGTGTTCGAAGATGATATGCAGATCAGAAGGTTCCTAGAGCTCTCAGGAGAATTTGTCAATACTCCTATTGACACCGAAAATGACAATGGAAAGAGTGTTCAAGGTGATGAAGAACTTGAAAAAGAAGGGAATGGTGCTGAAAAGTTAAAGAGAACCTTAAGAGGTAAAGATATTATCCAATTAAAAAAAAATTTCATACCAAGAGGACTAATTCCTTTAGAAAAACTTTTTGATCAGAATGATGTAGCTAAGAATCCCAAAGTAAATCCGATTGAGAATGCTGTTGAAGATAAGAATATTGGCACCGAAGAAAATCCTAAGATTGTGAAGTTGTCCAAGAAGTTGCCTGAAAAAGAAAAAGAAGAGTATGTGAAATTAATGAAAAAATATACGGATGTATTTGCGTGGGGTTATGAAGACCTGAAGGAGTATGATACATCTATCAAACATCATACTATTCCTATAGAGCCTGGAGAGAAACCTTTCAAGAAGAAGCTCAAAAGGATAAACCCTAAGTTGCTCCCTATTATTGAGAAGGAAATTAAAAAGTTATTTGATGCCAAGATCATTGTCACTCTAAGTTTTTCAAAGTGGGTTGCAAACCTTGTTCCTGTTAGAAAGAAGAATGGAGAAATAAGATTGTGTATAGATTTCTGGAACTCGAACAAAGTTTCTATGAAGGATAATTACCATTTGCCAAAGATGGACCATATATTGTAGAAAGTAGTTGGAGCTGAAAGAATTTCAATGTTGGATGGTTTTTTCAGCTATAATCAGATCAAAGTATTACCTGAAGATCAATAAAAAACTGCTTTCACTACACCTTGGGGCACTTTTATGTATGCAAAGATGACTTTTAGCTTAATGAATGCAGGAGCTACTTTCCAACGAGCTATGGAAATTGCTTTTGTAGGGGAAATTGGGAATTTTGTAGTGATCTACATGGATGATATCATGGTCTATTCAAAATCTAACAGAGTGCATCTCCATCACCTGGAGAAAGTTTTCATGAAATGTAGGAAGTTTGGCATATCATTGAATCTAAAGAAGTCCAATTTTGCATTGGAAGAAGGAAAGTTATTGGGCCATATAATATCAAAAGATGGAATAAAAATTGATCCTAACATTAGAGGAATTTTGGGGTCTAAAATGGGCCTCCTAAGGAAAATAATAAAATAATAGTTAAAATAATAAAATAATAGTTAAAATAATAAAATAATATTGATTAATTTTGGAGGAAGAAAGAAAAAAACTACTTTTTGTGTTCGTATTTTCGACCTATCTCCCTGTGTTTTTACTCAAATTTCGATCGGGAGAGCTCATTGGATGCGGAATTTGATTCCACATCCAACTAGTACCCACACTGCATACTTTTGATGGACCCGCTACCCCAAAAACAAGAAATACCTGAAAAAAATGTGATGATGACATCATCATCACGTTTTTTTCAGGTATTTCTTGTTTTTGGGGTAGAGGGGTCCATGAAAAGTATGCAGTGCGGGTACTAGTTGGATGCGGAATCAAATTCCGCATCCAACGAGCTCTCCCGATCGAAATTTGAGTAAAAACACAATGAGATATGTCGAAAATACGAACAAAAAAAGTAGTTTTTTTTAATGACAAATATGTCAATTCAACCATTATGGTTGACTTATTTTATTGAAATTCCATTGGTTCTTGAATTCCAACTCACAAAAACTTATTTTGGCACGTTTTCTTATAAGGCCCATTTTAGACCCCAAATTTCCTCTAATGAAGGGTGAGTGCAATTCTGAAAGTAGGTGAACCCAGGAGTAAAAAAGAGATACAATCATTCTTGGGGCAGGTAATTTTTTTGAGAAGGTTTGTGCCTAGTTTTGCTGAGATCTTAATGAATATCACAAATATGTTGAAGAAAGGTCATGAGATAAAATGGAATGCTGAAGCTAGAAAGTCTTTTTGGGAAATAATAAAAGCAATATCAGAGGCTCCTGTGTTGGTGAGCCCAGATTTTACCAAAGACTTCTCAGTATTTTCATATGCTTCAAAATATACTATAGCAGCAGTTCTATTACAGAAAAATGATGAGAATTTTGAATAGCCCATAGCATTTTTTAGCAAAATGTTAAGGGATGGAGAATTGAAATATGACATTATGGAGAAACAAGCTTACGCCTTAGTCAAAGCATTGAAGGATTTCAGAGTGTATATTCTACATTCACATATAATTGCACATGTTCCATCTGCTGCAATAAAGGGAATCTTGACACAACCAGATCCAGAAGGTAGAAGAGCAAAATGGATTGCTACATTGTTGGAATATGATATTGAAATAAATCCCACCAAGTTGATTAAAGGACAAGGATTAGCTAAAATGATGGCTAACTCAAATTGTGAAGCTTTGCAAATTAATTTCTTATCTCACCAAGCTAATCAGTTAGATACAGAAGTGGAAGTAATGGCTGATTTTGTGGCTTCTCCATGGTATTCTGATATTGTATATGTCCTTCGAAATTTACAAGCACCATAGGGATTGAGTAAGTCAAGAGCCTGATCCATAAAATTGAAAGCTACCAAATTTTGTATTCTAAATCAATATCTTTATTGGAAAGACCCCGGAGGAGTGTTGCTGAATTGTCTTTTGGAAAATGAAGCTCAGCATACAGTCAAAGAATTTCACAAGGGAGATTGTGGGGGACATCATTCTTGGAAAGTGACGGCAAACAAAATTATAAGAGCAGGCTATTATTGGCCTACATTATTTTCAAATGTTTATAAAGAAACCAGTAAGTGTCATCAATGCCAAATTTTCAACGGAAAGAGAAAAGTACTTCCTCTCCCTTTGACTCCCATAACAGTAGAAGCTCCTTTCCAGTAGTGGGGTTTGGATTTTATTGGAAAAATAAAACCCAATTCATTAGGACAACATAAATGGATTTTGACAGCTACAGATTATTTTACAAAATGGATTGAAGCTATTCCCACTAGGAGAGCCACTGAGACTGTAATCATGGATTTCCTTGAAGAAAATATATTAGCTCGATTCGGATGCCACAGAAGAATAGTAACAGACAATGCAACTGCATTTAAATCTAAGAAAATGATTGATTTCTGTTACAAGTATCATATAAGCCTCAATCATTCAACTGCCTATTATCCGCAGGGAAATGGGTTAGCTGAATCTTCTAATAAAAGCCTAGTAAGGATCATCAGGAAGTTGTTAGAAGATAACAAAAGGTCCTGACACACCAAGCTCAAGTATGCTCTCTGGGATGACAGGATTAGTACTAAAAGAGTGATTGGCATGTCTCCGTTCCAACTTGTGTATGGGACTGAAGTTGTTTTTCCAGCATCGTTAAGTGTCCCACTCATGAGGTATTTCCAAGATCAACAAGAAGAACCAAATCACATGCAAAGGAGAATAAATCAGATTATTGGGTTGGAAGAACAAAGAAATAAGGCTTATGACAAGGTGCAGTTACATCAAGAAAAAATGAAAACTACTTTTGACAGAAGAATCAAAGAAGAACAATTTCAGATCGACGATTTGGTCTTGAAGTGGGATGCTCCTAAAGAAGACAAACATGGGAAATTTGATCATATGTGGGTAGGTCCTTATGTTGTTGCTAGTTACAGAGGGCAAAATCCATTTCTGCTGGAATATCCGAACGGGGTCCCTCTGGATAGTAACCCCGTCAATGGAAGGTATCTGAAACATTACCTGTCCTAAGGAGGAGGGTAAAATTTGTATTATAGCCTGTAAATACTCATTTCTCTTTACAAAGTCAACGTGAATGGTAAGCCGAACGTATTTGAAGCCCGCAGTGAAGGCCCTAAGATACAGCAGACATGCTTTTCCTTTCTGAAAACAAAAAATAATATATCTATGAAAAACAAAAAATGAGTTTTCTGGAAGTTATTGTGAAAAATCAAAAACAGGCACCTGGTCTACGAGTTCTTTGATACCTCGCAGGGAGGATATCATCCCCAGATGGATCCAGTTATTAACAACCCTACCTAGCATAGTTTCGAAAAGATCATAGGAAAGAAGGGGTAATGGTCGTTTATAATACTTTGGTTAAAAATTTTATGGTATGAAATTATGGCAAGAGGAGAAAATAATGAGTTATCAAAAGATCTAACGATACGAAGCGAAAAGGTGGAGATCGACGGCCTGTATTGTCTCCGCTCTCCAAAACATGTAAGAAAGATAAGTACATGTGGGCGTTTGATGTAATATATGGATCAACAGTCCTCGATCCACTTGATGGGATCTACGGTCTGTGTAAACTCCGCTTTGTGAACCTGCACGTTGGTTAAAACAAAGGAGCCCGACGGAATGGAGTACATGTCACTTGATCCGATGGTGGGAAAATAAAGGTGGATCACATCAATGATCGTGGATGAATCCACAACAGGAACTTGCACATTTGATAAGACGCGGACGCTCGACGGAATTAGGTACGTGTCACTTGATCCAATGGCTGAAAAATAAAGGTGGAATAGATCGACGGTCAATGATGAATCCGGAGCGGGAATCTGCGTGATAGTTGGAAGTAAAGGCGGTAGTGGAATAAAAACCATTGTACATGTGGTCGACTGTGGCGCGTTCCAGAGGCAAAAGTGGTTTGGTGGAAACCGCCAAAGGGAGCCTCCAGAGTGGGGTCCTATAAAAGCATAGTTGACTTGTTCAGTGATTATTTTATTGGCGCTGGATGATTGTGAAAAAGACCTGCGTGCTCATCAACCTTCGACTGTCAATTTCAAATGCACACAGCCATGGTAACAGGTAAGGCTCAAACACCCATAATTCATCTATCTAGTTACCATTATCAACTGAAGTATGGACCAAAAAAGGAATTGCAAGGGTCTGGTCGTATTTTAGATGACGAAGACGACTATATGGTTGATAGAGATCGAGGGGTGTGTGACCCATTCCTGTCCATAGGAAGTGTATCAGTCATTAAAGAGAGGTTGTGGCATTATAATTCACAGGGCAATGATGTCTTAAATGTCTGTAAATGATTTTTATATTATTTTGTCGTCGAACAAACCCTGCATTTTCCTGAATTCGTAGAGTGGTGCGCGGTTAATTATTCCCCTTCTCAAAGAGTCATTTTCAGTCATTCTACTTCTCGAATACTCTGTAAAATCAATGCCAAGGTCATTCGCAAAAACTTAAACCTACCCGACAGTTACCCTGACAACCGTGAACCTGTAAATGAGTCTATTCTTGCTGAATTGTACAAAAGTTGTATCACTGAAGTCTGTTGCAAATTCATGTCTAGTATTTTGAAAGAGGTTCAGTCATTAGATGGTCTTTTCCTGCCTTACCATGTTCATATTTTCAAAAATGAAGTTCAATTAGTGGTATCCCTGGTCTGTCAAATTTTGGGTCTTGACAATGATTGTCGCGTAAATGAAGTCATCCTTGGTTTTTTGTTAAAAATAAGTTCATTTGGTTCAGAGTCTCAATCGGTTCCTGTATTCAGTCTAGATGAGTACTTGGCAGAAGCAATACACCTTCAGTTAAGTGAATTCCCAAAGGTCAGGTTCTTTAAATTTCAAGCTTACTTGTTGAACATGTTGTTGTGTTCAAATGTCACTGAATTATAGTTTTTGAGTACCATCTTCTCTTCTGATTTGCCCAAGCAGATCAGCATGTTTGAGTTTGCCAATTCAATCATGTCAGAGATATATAAAATGTTGTTCGATGAAATGCTGCCCCGTGTGTTAGAAGATATGAAATGCCTAATGCAGTCCTCGCCTAAGGATCGAGTCGGAGACTGGTTCCTGCATAAAGATTGTATTGTTTTGAGGATATATGGATTCACTGGGGAACCATATAAGTTACCTTCTTTCCTCAATCCCAGATTTTTTGCATTAGAATTCATGAAACAAAGGTTACACTCAAAGGAAGAACATTTTGGAGCCTTTAAAAAATCTTCAAATATCAAATTCCCTCTCAAAGTTGGCTCTTTTATTTTCAAAAATAAAGGTGCCTTAGTGTTTATTGGGAAGTTATTGGGAAGCATGGAATTTCAAAAAGAGCCAAAGGCAAATTATGATCCTCACCATATAATCTCCCTGAGGAAGCAGGCCAACAAAAACAAACCGTTTGAACACCAGTTTATTGAAGGATTGAATGAAATAGAAAATCTGTTGCAGTTTATGGAAACTCCAGCCTCCGATGGAGATGCAAGTACTTTACCAGTTACAGTATCACAAGTGACAGAGGGTACTAATGTTTTGATTAAGAGGAGTCTGTCTGAAATTGAAAGTATGTAAGTGGATGAAGATGGGTCACACAAAAAGGCAAAATTGTTGCAAGTTGGTGGAGTTTCAAGTGAAGAGATTTCTGATGATTTCAATAGAGTTGCTTTAGTCCCAACAAAATCTGTGCAGGTAAATCAGTTTTCTTTTAAAAGTGTAGATGGTTCAGAATCAAGTCCCACTTTCAAGTCCAAAGAGGAACTCAAGGCCAGTTATATGGAGAAGCGAAAGCAGTCTCTGGGAGAGACAAGGAGTTTACTCCCACAGGTAAGGAATTTGAACAATCCAAAAACCTCCTTGATTTCTGCCAGGGATGTAGAAAGAAACACCTTCAAATTGGCCATGGTAAATGACAAAAAGATGACAGAGATGGAAGTGAGGTTGGATAAGATTAGTGTACCCAACAAGATACAGCTACACAAGCAAACAAGTGACATTATTTATTCAGACATATTGCACGCTATGATGAGAATCAATAAGCTACAAATTTTGGTAGATAAGTTAGAGGTTCAAGTAAAACATGAAAAAGTTGAAAATAAGGCCAATGCCATTCAAATTAAAAAGCTACAAGCAGATATTATTAGTTCAAGAAGTGAAAACGATAACACCCAAGCAATCAGAAGAATGCTAGAAGAAAACGACAATGCTCTCCAAGTTTTGAAGAAAAAGTTGAAGATCCCAAGCACTGAGCATGTTCAATCATCTGAATTATTGGCACTGCAAGAAGAGAAAGAAAAGGTCCACCAGGAGATGATGGAACATAAAGGAAGAGCTGTTGAATTACAAGAGAAAAAAGACAGGTGGGAAAATGAACGGAGTGAGCTGATATCTCAAATCGCCATGCTAAAAAAGGACCAAAATGATGAAAAGGAGATCATGGAGGAATTGATGAGTCAGACTCCTACTGATGAGGACCTGTCTATTGTAAATACTGAGAAGCCATTAAATGATTTTTCTACAGATGATTTTTTAGTACCTATGTCCCAGGTAATCCTAAAGGATGAATAAATAAAAGAGTTAAACGTAGAGACTGAAAAGATCAAGTCTCAATTAGCCAAAGTAAGTCAGAATAAAAATAAAATATTGCAAGACAGGAATCAACTGCAAAAGAAATTCAATGAACTAAAATAAAGAAACATTGGGAAAGGTCCTCTCCAAGGAGAAAAGCACATCATTTGGGACACCTTATCTATAGAAATCACTAAATTCAGGCACCATCTGAACTTTATTGATGATCAAAACGTATTGATCAATTTGTCCCACCAAAGACTAAAGCTGTAGTTTATTCCTAGAAGTTAGGAATTTAGTTACAAGACTTTAATTAAGTCGGTCATTCAGTTATGAATCTTCTTGGAAGATGGATCATTTTATGTATATAACTACATCTATTTTATTTGATGGGGGTTGGAACCCATCCTGTTGTTGAATGTTTTGAAAGACATATTATTTTTGAATGATAGAGTGAATGCATAATAATTATCAGAGATTCCTGTGTCGTTTCCATTACAGTCTGTATTTCTTTCCTTATGTGATTGTGTTTTCCAGTGTAAGACTTCATTCTATTTTTATTCATATCTGAAACACAGTATTTGATGGTTAGAATTCATAATTTTTATGCTATGATCATCGTTTTGGATATTTTATACATTCTTCTACTAAAGTTAATATAGAACTCATCTTCGATGCTCTGTATTAATGGGTTGTTCATTGTCTCTTCTATCTCACCTGAACTAAATGAATGACTGTGATGAAATGGTTACCTTGACTTTGATAAATCTCATGTATATGTCTTTGTGATATTTTTATTGTTATGTGACTCCATGCCCAATGGTTATGTGTTGTTTCAACCATCTATATAAATCTTTCGATGTTATTCATATCTAGTCTTGTTAAATATGTATTGAGATATCCCTCTCTGGAAGAAAAATCAGTTTCTTTCTAAAGTGGTTTTGCTGTTACCTTGGGATTTACCTTTACAACCTTGGGTACATTCTGAGTGCTAACACCACCATCTTCACTATTGGACCATGGCCCCATTGATGAATTTTCTATTTTTAAATTACTCAACAAAAGTTGAAATTAATTATCCCAATAGTTTTTAATGTTGATTACCCCCATGTCCAAACCAGATATGTACTTGCAGAACTGGCACAAGATGAATGCTCTTTCAGGGTTTGATACACGGATTGATAAATAATTGTTTTAGCAACAATAATTTGTGTAGCATACATTCATCAAACCTTCAATTGTTCAAGGGGATTTTGTGTTGTCTTTTTTAATATTATGTTTTAAAATCTATGTTCCTAAATCCTAACACTCGTATATCTTTCTGTCCAGGAGGAAGAAAAGGAAAGGATTTTTGAAACAAAACAATGAAAAATTGAGGTATGCAATTGCTGATTATCATTCTAGTTTGTGATGGTATTTCCAAATATTATATTTTTATTGCACACTCAATCTTGTAGTAAAATCAATACTAGTCTCGATTTTAGTTAGGCACTCTTTAGAAGTTGGATGTATTATATTGAATAATCAACATACTAAGAAATGAAATAAAATGAGATTTTTTGATCCATTTGTAAATGTGTTAAAATTTATTTTAGCAACCAAATTTTTAGCTGTGTATCCAATCTACAATCTATTGCGATTTCTAATTCTAATAGAGACCTCTCTTTCTACCCTAGCCACCATTTCCCGCTTTTGCTTGTCACCTCCCTTTCTACCCTAGCCACCATTTCTTGCTTTTGCTTGCATAGGCTGAAGGCCATGGAAGTGTCCCCTATTCTTGAAGTAGGCTCCTTCGGCTTTCCTAAGGATCCTAGTTCTTCATATCCACCGAAACTAGCAACAAAGTATGCCTACATAGTCCTTGCTGGCAGGGTTGTGAAGAAGGTGGATTTTATCTCTTCCACTGATATTTTGGATTTGAAACCTAGGATTTGTAGTGTTGTCCCAAAGACACACTTAAAGTGTTTTAGGGTGTTTTTTAATAATTTTTGTTTGTTGTTTTTTAGTTTTTGTCAATCAGGTAGAGAGGCACGCTGCTCAAATTTTGAAGATTCTGATAACCAAGAGCCTCATTCTTTCTTCTACCTTTTCTAGTTTGATAAAAAAAAATCCAAAAAACTTGTAAGCCTTATTGATCCTCTTTATAAAAGACCAAAGGAAAAACTCATAATTCCTAGCTAGTGGATGTTAATTAATATAATACATTTGAATTTTTGTACCATTCTTGTTTATTGTAAAATTAAAAAATCTTCTATTTAGAATTTTGACAATTACCATGCCTTTGTAATTGGAGTGCTAAACATGCAACGCTCAGATAAAATTAACATGCTTTCCAATCAAGTTTTAAAATAGCTAGAAGCACTTGGAATGACCAATTTAGAAAACTTGAAAGGATCGGATAAACCATGATAAAGTAGGTTTTAAAGATTGCTAAATCATCAAATATAACATGTTTAAAAATAGATTATACTAAAAAAACAATATATTGCATATCATTAAATGTCTCATTAGGTTCTTTTTTCTACAAGGAACCCAACTATTTTCTCAAAAACAACATGCAAACCTAAAAAGAAAATTGTTAAAAAAAGAAGTGACGTGGAACTACTTTCACATCACCCAAAAAATAATTCTTGATATTGTCAACTCGTAAGGACCAAGAAAATGTAGACATCATTGACATGAATACCCCTTATCTTTGGCTCCTAGAAGAAAAAGATATTAATTCAAAAATAGTTTTTCAAATACGGTGAATTTGACTCTAGAAAAATCTTATTACTATGAAGACCTAGATGCAACTGTAATGGAACCAACATGACAGAGCTAGATGGATCTTAAGTTTTAACCCTATGAAGACCCCAGACCTCTAGCTCTTGGAAAAAGGAAAACTACTAAAAATAACAGTTTCTCAAATACAACAAAACTGACTCTAATAAACTCTGACTATTGTGAAGAACCAACAAGATAGATTCTAGATGGATCTTACCCCTATGAAGACCCCAGACCTCTGGCTCCTGGAAAAAACAAAATACTAGAAATAATAGTTTCTGAAATACGGTGAAACTGGCTCTAATAAACTTTGATTATTGTAAAGACTTGGATGCACCTGTAAAAAGCATGAAAGTATAGACGGATCTTACCCCTCTAGTTGTGTAAGCAATATAGGGGTTATCAATGGTGACTCAAGGGGGTGACATCCTCTTGCAAGGTATTGAGAACCATGACGTATCTGTAGTCTGAGGCTCTAAAAACATATTCATGGAAATATGCGTGCATCAATGATGTTGTCCAATTGACAATGGATTCAGATGATGGTGCATCCACTAACCAATTGGAAAGAGAACCAAATCACACATTCCCATATGCAACCCACCTAATATGTACACCTCTATTGTTGGAAAATGCACTGAAGTTGAAAATTAGGAGGAAGCCACCTGGTCACATGCTAGGATTGGAGAATGTTCCATAAATTAGGTGGAATCCACTTGGTCACATGCCATTATTGGAGAATGTTCCATAAATTATTTCCTCTCAAGTTGAGAAAATTACTCTCCAACTATTGCATTTGGAAGAAGATGTTGCCAAAGTTGTTTGTGTTCCAAGCTGATATCTTGTTTTTAAGAATGTTAGTTTTTTGAACCTATATTAACTCTTCATGGTTCCACCATTATTTTATCATTTCCTTGAAATGAAAATTTGAAAGCCACATTTTGTCATAGTGGAAGGGAGTTCCTTTTGAGCTTTCTCTAGAGTGCCAACGTAAAAGAATTGGCCAATGGTCTGATCCAATTGGGAGGATTGTGGGTTCATATTCCATCCTCTCATACAAAAGGTCTTCTAAGAGAATAAATAAAAAGGAATTACATACAATTTAAACTAAGTTGAAAAACACACCCATTTAAACTAAGTTAGATTAAATTGATTGATATTATTTGAAAGAAAGGGCACTCAACAAATACATTGATCTATGATCTAACATTAAGCTAATGTTCCCTTGGACAAGAGATAAATTTTATCCATGCTGCATTTTCTTATTTATTTTCACCCGACTATCCATAGAAGTAACTTCTATATACTACCCAACCACGAAAGGCCAATGAGGGATACCTTAATATTTAAAACCACCATCCATCTATTGATCTCTAATAAAGATGAAAATATCAAAGTGGTCAAAGTAAAAATTAAAGGCAACCTGTGAATGAATTGGTTTAGTTTCACCATTCTATTCAAACTTACATGAACAAATAGGAGTTGGTTTTTCTTTCAACCCTGTATTTTTTATAGGGAAATGAACCTTCCTTTATTCTATTCACAGGATCTTCAAAAGTCAGTTTGTTTCTCAGGCTCCAGCTCATTCAAAGCATGGGGAATAGCTTGCTCATAACGGTGATAGATTATCCTTCTTATTTTAATGTCCCTTCAAATCGTTATACTCGGATAAGTTATAACCTGACATAAGGAAGAAGAAAAGGCCATATATTCCCCTCAAATCATGTATATATTCCCCTCAAATCATGTAGAGAAGAAATCAAGTTCACATAAATAAAAGGCATTACATACAAAATGAGAATGGTTCCTTTAGTAAACTCTTTTTGTAGTTAAGAATGGTTTTTGCAACATCATTGTAATTAATTAATGAGAAAATATGGTGGTGTCAAGAGCATCTAGACACTTCGAGTGAATATTAGGATGCAATTGTTTCAGTAATGCATATATTTTACAATTTAAAATATTATTTGTCCTTTGAGTGTCTGATTTGTTGAAACTAAGAGTGTAATCTTCGCATTGGTAACAACGGACATTATTTTTAATTTTATTGTATATTTCTATTTATTTTTAAGGCCAACCAAGTCTACTCAATGTAGGTTGACTACCCCTCCTTGGGGAAAGCGCCCTACCTCTTTAGTTGTGTATATATACATTATTTGACTTTTGTATTTCTACATATTTTGACCATTCATTCATGACTCATAAGTCAAA
>LPNX011213799.1:264691-276710 GCA_001517045.1 Pseudotsuga menziesii | reverse complement strand
TCAGACTCAGATTTTGATGGCGATAAGGAGACATGAGTATCAACTTCTGGATACACTATGAGTCTTGGATCAGCAGCTGTCTCATGGAGATCACGCAAAAAGTCAGTTCCGGTAGACTCAACAACAGAAGCAGAATATGTGGCTGCAGCTGAAGCAACGAAAGAAATAGTATGGCTCAGGAAGATACTTGAAGATTTGCAGAAAAAACAAGAGAACTCCACTCCCTTATTGATCGACAATACTTCTGCAATCACGCTGGCTAAGAATCCTAGATTCCATGATCGAACCAAACACATCAACACAAAGTATCATTTGATTCGACATCATGTTGAGGCCAAGACAGTCCATCTTTGACATTGTTCCACAAATGATCAAATTGCAGACATCTTCACCAAAGCGCTTGGACGAGAAAAGTTTGAAAAATTCAGAAACATGCTCGGACTTACGAACACCCCTTCGGATTAAGAGGGGGATTGTTAGAACATAATCCATCGGGATTATTGTAAATAAATAAAGAAATCTGAATAGGTTTGTAGGAAGCCGAACAGGCTGGGAGGAAGGTGAAACACAACCGTCATATGAATGTATAAATGAATGCATTAGCATTGGAATAATATAGAATCGGGAGTTATACCTATCACAAGCTTCCACCTTATAATAACCAAATCCAAACATAAATTACAAAATATTTTGGTTTTATATTAAAGCCAAGATATTTAATATTTTAACCCATTAATATAGCTGATTAATATAACTCTAAAGATAAAAAAAAAAATTGCGAAATCTGGTGGGCCCCTCCCCATTGGATATTGCGATCGAAGATTGGAGGTGCAAAGGTCACTTTTAGGGAGCACGATGGTTTAGAAGGCTAATCAGCTTGACATTAACAATTCGTTAATAGTCCCACCACCCTGGAAATTTGACGTCCACCAAGAACAAGTCATCTAGATAGATACAACTACAACCTCTAGAAGTGTCGACCGTCACCACCAGGTACTCGTTCATCGTTTATCAACCCTTTTGACAGTTTTTCCATGGCCATATCTATACAAATACTTCACCCGTCCGAGGAGATCATATGGGATCAAATTTACGACACTTATTATCCTCATTTGTTGTTGTCCAGTGTCAGTGATGCCCAGAACGCTTTATTCTCACCCTCTAGAGACCAGTCGAAACTGTTTGTAAATTTAAAGTCATCCTTAATAGGGTTCACATTAGAACAATTTCCCAATTTCCCATATATTGTCCAAAGGGTAGCCTCCAATTATTCCCCCACTAGGAAGGTAATCTTATATGATACCCACTCCCATGTCGTTTGCAAAATTACACCAGAAGCTATCAGGGCTGCCCTGGGTCTCTCCAAAGCCCAATGTTAGGCCCTAGTACCCTTCATCGAATCAGAGGTTCTGCAGGTGTTCGGAAAAGCCGACCCAGAATCCAAGAATAAATTTTTCTAGACCATTTTGAACACCACAGTTCCCTCAGAGACCCTTATCACCCCACTCTCCTCCAAATTGTTCATAAATCCTGTCGTATCATTCATCTCCCTGTTGATTCAAATGCTAGGTCTTGATAGCAATAGCATGGTATTTGAAGTAATGATAGGCATTCTCCTTTACCTTAGTAAATCTGAAGCAGGAATTAAGTTCGATGACTTCTTGGCTAGAGAAATCAATTCTCAACTTGAGAATTTTGATTTGGATAAGCACTTTAGATGCCAGGTGTATCTATTTGCCATCATAGTCAGTTCCAACAGGTAGGCCCTTGAGGTCATGGATCCATAGGTGTTCAAAGACTAGTCCTGGTTTATCCAAAATTTCCAGGATTGGTCTTACACCCTGTTCATTAATAGAATTGTACTCAGCATCTGTAGACTATTCGACCCTCAAGAGAAGAGGATATCATAAGACATGAAGGTTTCCTTGCAGCAATATAGTATTGGAGATTGGTTCCTGATGTTGAAGTATTTAGTTATCAAGGTATATGGTTTTTTGGCTGCCCCTTTCATGCTACCAGTTTACCTAACTCCCTCAGTATTTGCACTAGAATTTATCAGGCAGAGGATTTCTGCTGATGAGGAGCATTTTACTGTGCACAGGAAGGACTCTTGGATCAAATACCCTGTTAATTTTGGGCCCTTCATTGTGAAGAAGCCAACAGCATTACCAAAGGTGGAGAAAGTTTTGAAGACCATGAAGTTTTAGGTGACTCATGCACAGGATTACGATCCTAAAGGGATCATTTCCCACAAGAGGGTCCAGGTGCAGAGGTCAGCCTTTATTCACTCCATGATCCCCAACTTGTCACATGAGGCAAATTGTCTTTCCTATGATTTTGATTGGACTCCTATGGAGAAAATTCAGGCTCCTATAGAAGTGCGACATACGGTCCCAGCTACTCACTTGCCCCTAAACAATGATGGTTGTAGCATAAGGTCTTAGAAAGAGGTGGAGGATATGGAATGTGTAATACCCCAATTTTAATCCCCACTTGCATTAAAATAAATAAGATACTTATGTTGTAAATAATATTGGTGTGGAGCTCAAGGCCAAGGCCCCACCATAAGATTTGGTTATGTTGTGTTTTTGATTAGGAATGGTCACCGATGGTATATCGGGACATGCGGCATATATTTAATTACGGCATCATGTAAACACGCTTTTTAATTAAAACAACTCAACCAACTGTGTTCGCAGCAACTAAATTGGGAAGGGGCATGATTCCAAAGGATAAGGAAAGGGGGATGTGAATGTGGAATGTGGAGTCACGAGAGAAATTTATGTGTCACCACCTCCCTTAGTTTTTTTTTCTTTTGTTGGTTGAGGCAGTGATTAGATGGAAAGAAGACTGTTGCCATGCCACGCTTTCTCTCCTCTCCACGATGTAGGAACCATTTTTCCCACTTCCTCGGATCTTGGCCATTCGTCTCCTCTCTATCACGCTGATTGCCGGTCTGTAATTCGTTTTTTCTGCCATTCACATAGGGAACCGACTTTTTTTGCCCCCACGCGTTGGACTGTGTACTATTTTTTTTGTTCACCATTCGGATCGTAGTGGAAATTATTGGGATTGCTATTCCACGAATTGATGGAATCGGGGGTGATTCTTCCTGTGAATCCGCATTGAACTGTGTATGTTGGTCGTAACTTTTGATCATTTTCCGATCTGTGTAAGTTTCTCAGCGAAAGTATTGAAGGTTGGATCGCTGTGGGTTCATTGGATTGGTCCCTGGACTATTTTTGGGTTGGTGAATGATGGCTTGAGATGCTTGAAAAACCTGGTGGAATGAGAACCACACAGACAGAGCTATTGAGATGGATTTCTTCTCCACAACCCCTGAAGAGCACTGGAGGGAAGATCAGGGTCTGAGGGACTGCGTTACAGAGAAGGGGATGACTTCCTTGTGTTGGGTGTGTGTGGGTGTTCTAGAATCCAGGCTAGTTCTAGTGTTGGTGTCTACAGCTCTTCAGTGAGCTCACCAGCTTAGCATTAGCCTTTCCCCAACTCCCGTTCGCCTGATAAACCCAACTCTGTTGGCTTGGTTGATCTGTTGTTTGCCTGATAAACCCAACTTTGTTGGCTTGGATGAACTGTGTACCGTTGTTGTGTTGTTATTCCTTATTATGTGTAAGCCTGTTAGTTCCTTATTCCTTTGGGAGTCATGCCCAGCTCGGGGGTGGCAGCATTGTTGAGAGATCTAGGAGCGTGCTAGCCTATGGTTGGGTGGAACGTTGCAGTGACATAGCTGGTTGCGGAATGATTTCTTTATGAAGATAAGTAATCTTGTCTATTTTATTTCTGCAATCCTAATTACTGTTAATGATCATGATGGACATGTTGAATGCTTGTTTGAATGTATGTACTTTCGATGTGTATGATAAATAACTAGGTATGCGTGTTTTAGTTCAAGCATCCTGTTTCAGCATTTCAGCAATTTTTAATGAATGCACATGTTCATGGGGCTGGTAGCCCGGATGGTTAACTCCATGGTAGCATCCTCTCCGCCGGTTGGAGGGTTGGGGACGTTACAAAATGTGATGAACAAACCCCTGGCAAGAAGCCTAGGATAGGTGCAGAGGAGGATGTAATCAACCTGGAGCAGGAGTTTAATTTTGAATCCGATTCCCTCAAAATAGTGATTGAGGAGGATCTTGATTCACTAAACCCTACTGGGGGAAAGGTTACAAATCAGATGGTGATCATGCAACAACTAGTGGTTGTAAAGATAGCCACTACAAACTCAGATAGAAAGCCCTGAAGAACCACACAATCAATGAAAAAATGGAGTGAGGAGTCTCTACTCAATTATCAGAAGTATTCTTTTTCCTCTACAGTTGAAGGGAAATTTAAGACTGAAAATCAAATGTTGACCACCTATGGGCAGCTCAAAGAGAAATCCAAGGTCGAGACTCAGAAACAGTCCAAGGAGCTAAGCAAGCTATCAAGTAGCAAAGTATCTTTCACTACTGCAAGGAATCTTACAACAAACTCCCCGAACCTAGCCATCGCTAATGAGGAAGGAGTTTCAGAGACCGAGTTAAAGATGGATCAGTTCTCAATCCCGGATAAGATTATGTTCCATAAGGGAGTTATCGATCTCATCTATGTTGGTCTGACTAAGGAGGCATTAGCCCATCTCAAGTCCCAGAAAAGGGTGGTTAAACTGGAGACCCAATTGAAGCAGAAAAAGGAAACAAACAAGGCATGGAACCTGGAGGTGAAACTCCTAATAGACCAAGTGGCAGACCTAACAACATAGAATGCTTTACAGCAACCCCTTGTATCTAAGAAGCCAGTGGAAACAGAGCAAGATATTTTACCAGCTAATCCACTGGCCAAGATACATGCTTACAAAAGGAAAATCAAGATGCCTATGAAATACATCCATCTACCTCTTCATACCGTGCAGTTACAAGGGTAGATTGAGTCATTGCAGCATGAATTTTTGGATTTCAAAGGCCACCTTGATGTGCTTGAGGTTGAAAAGCACACATGGGAAGAAGAGAAGCAAAAGATGTAGAAGAGGGTTGATGAACTAAATGACTATAGAACCCCTGAGGATAGATCATCCACTGCTTTGGCGATCAAAGATATGTCTGAAATGTCCCCGAAGGACCTGGAAATCACTCAATTGAAGGAGGCCAATCAAGAGCTCAACGACATAATCATTGCTAAGGAAAGTGAAGACTCTACTGAAGAGATCGGGACACTGAACAAGAAAGTAAGAAGGTATGAGGAAAGGGTCATAGGCCAAATTCCCCTGCAAGGGGCTAAACATTTGATCTAGGATGCAGTGATAAAGGAGATGCCCTCATTAGAAAAGAATTTGTTCATGATGGATGAGAATAAACAGGCTTCTATGAATGCAAGAAGATGATGTAAATCCTTGCAAGAAATTCTAGCCCCCTGATTGACCTGTATGTTATCCTAAATGAGCTATTTGAGATGGCCACCCCTACAGATGAGCAATGGAAAGATATAAATAGAGTGAGCAATCATCATCTTGGAAGGCCCTCGAGCAGTTGAGTCATCCATAGTATATTAAAAATATGCCGGGAGTTGTTGTTTTCATCAAGTGATCTAGAAAGACCTAGATGTCGAGATTTCCCTTTTTTGATTGGTCATGCACAACACAACGTTCCTTCCCGAAATGTTTTGTGGGAATGGTGCATTTGCCACATCAGAGTTTGTTAGGATTTAGGATGTACTTTCGGGTTCTATTCCCGCAATGTAGCTAATTTTGATGCCATGTTTCAAGATACGTCTCGAGGGTAAATTGCACTATAAATGCAACCTCTACGGAGGAGGAAGAGTTCAACTTTTATTTTTGAAGCCTCTGTGCTTGGATTGTAGCTCTATAAAATTTCTTGGAAGTGTTAATGAAAAGTGTTTTTTCAAGTTTCTGAGATTCATCATGGTGTTCATTTTCAGTTTCTATTTCCTGTTTGCATCATTTTCATATGTGTGAATTCTGCTAATGCTTTCTAGAGAAAACCATGACCTGTCTTGAGCCTGCTAAGGGTTGTTGTGACATGTCTTAAGCTTTCTATGATTGTCATGACTAGTTGGAAGTGCCTTGAGGACTGTTAAGGGTCCCAAGCCTATGTATGAAGGTACCATGACCTACTGTGGGTTACTAAGGGTGTCATGAGGGTGTGTAAATTTGTTGGCATCATAATTGTGTACTCCTTAACTAGGCCGTGATATGTTAGTATGGATGGCAATCTATGTGAGGTCTAGTACATGGGTCAATACCCTTTATTGGACTAGTTATGAAACTAATGAAACCCCTGAGTTGATGCTTCTCACCCATGTGCTTGCTACAAAGCTGGGAGCAAAGGTCACAGAGGTCAGAAAGAATGGAACCTAATCCTGGTTGAGGCCTAATGGAAAAACATAAGTAACCATTGATTACAAAAATGAGAGTGGTGCATGGTTCCTCTGCGCATTCACATAATTCTCATCTTCACTCAACATGATGAGACGGTGACCAATGAACAAGATTTATCTAAAGGAAGTGAGAGGGTTTGATTTTTATACAAGGGGATATTCTTTGAATAGTAAACTGTAATGACCCCTATTAGATCTTGCTGATTTTTTTGGCTTATGTTCTTATGTAATTTGGTTAATGGATTTCGTAAAAACACTTGTCAAAAATACCACTGAGTTGTGATAGATAGTATTAGTTGGTTTTTGTATTCAACGTACTGGTGATATGTTGATGCAGGAGCATAGGCTCAAGAGGGCGAAGTCATTCATGACTTCACAAGGTCAATGGAACTCTTAAGAGACCTAGGGTCTCATACATTTGTAATTTGCTTTATTTTGTAAAAGTTGAATAAAATGGATAAGGAATCTAGATCCTTTTCCATATGTAATAGTTAGGATTAAGTTAGTTACGAGTCATAGGGTTAGAAGAGATCAATAAGGATTGTACTCCTTTATTATAGGATCTGGAAATAGAATCCTCTTGTATTTAAATCAGTTCAAGTTATTTTGTTAGCAGCTTAGTTAGATTACAGAGCTTGTTGGATCAAAGAAGCTTAGGTTAGCTCACAAAGCTTAGGATAGGCCATAGAGGTTTGAGGATAGCTCAAAGAAGCTTTGATTAGCTCATAGAGATTGAGAGGGATAGAAGAGTGAACAAGTAGAATTCTTTGTGTGTATTTGAATTTCCGGTGAATTGAATAAAGAACAAAGGATTAGACTCTACATGGGGTTTTGATGGATTTCATGTCTTCATATAGTTATGTAGAAGTATGAATTCATTCCACATTCACTCCATATAACCCTGTATATAAACTCTGTGGTTTTGGATTGCCATATTTGTAGAATTACAGAGAAGAATTGATGCTTTCAGTGATCAATTCAGTGAATAGTTGTAGAGGCTTAAACCTTAACTAGTCACTCAAATAAAACAATATCGTAGAGTGGGGATCGATCGTGGGGAAGATCGACGGTTTATAGTGATATCGCCAGGAGAAGTTGCAATATTTGAATTTTTTTTTCAGGTGGGCAATATTGTATGGAATGCGCTTAATAAATTTTGGAATCCGTCGGTGATTTGGTGGGGACACTGATCGAATGATCAGAAAACCATTTCATTGCATGAGAAAGTAAGTTGTATGAACACTCAGGCTGGCTGCAAAATTGATAAATCAATGATTGAGATCGACAGCAGGGAAGAAGCATTGTGCGGAAACTATTTTTTTGAAAGTGTCGAAAGTCTAAAAGCTGACTTTCGATTCTCTCCTTCTTGAAAGAATTCCACTGCAGAAGGGAACATGCAGAAACCTAGAATTCTGCTACGGAAGAAAGTTAGATAGTGCGGAAAGTTGTTTAACATAGAGAGTTTGTCTCATATCTCAAGGGTTTTGAAGTATGTAGGCAAATCAGTGCCATCATATATGTAAATTGACTATAATATTCAGATCTTGATTTTTGTAGTGCAGAACAATAAATGAAACAGAGATTGCTTTGCATAAATAAGAAGGAAAATAAAGCCTAAATATCATATTCATATAACTTTGAGTTTATAATGACTATAACAACAGTTCTAAGGCGGAAAAGCAAATATGAAATTACTTTAACTCTAACCTGTAGCTTCCTGGGCGTGCACAATGATTTATGGAAGTGAGCTTCAGTGTCTTTATTTTTATTTGGTGTCTGTCATGCCTTGCCAGCTCCTCAAAACAACCCAAATCATCTTCTTCTCATTACTATGCTGCATCTCCCTTATTCACTACCCAGAAACATTATGCACAGTCGTAATAAGAAGGAAGACTACAATAAGATTACCAAACAAAGCTATAGTAGATTCCTGTAGGTGTCAATATGGATTGTAGCTCCCTTTTTGGCTATAACAACCCTTTATATTGTCCCAGACGAACTGTGTGGATCACTATAGATGTGAAACTATAAATCGTCCTCACAAACAAGACTATGTCCTCTCCAACATAAAGTAAATCATCCTCACAAACAATACTGTGTCCTCTCCATATGATGTCATGGCCCATGCAGTCCAAAATCATCTAACAAATGAAGAATACGACCTCCACAAGATGAAATCGACCCCTTTGTTACTCCTTTTTTTTCAAAAACATAAAAACAAAAAAAGACAAAAAAGAGAATATGCATGAATCTATAGCATCTTATATCTAGATGGGCCTAAAAATTTGTTGTATGTATAACCATGGCATGAGCCTATAATCCTAGGTATAATATAATATTGCTACTTGATAGACTCATGAAAAGACCCCCTTGGGCTAAACCTTATTATAGAATATGGTATGGGGATGGTGCTAGGGAGTCCTAGTTTCTTATATTCTTATTTTAATGATTGTATAAGCATTTCTAGATTCTATTCTATTACTTGTCAAGGATATTTATAACCTACATTGTAGGGAGGCTCTATGGGTTAAATATAAATATATTTCTAATGTGGATATATCCCAACCTGTATACTAACTAATATATGTTGTTAGTATGATAGGAGATGAAGATGTTAAAGTTATCATCACCATTTTAACATATCAATGTACTTTTAAGAGGAGTTAGAAATGGCTTCGATCACCTCATATAATGGCTTGGAAGGTATGTGAAACTTCATTTCCTTTAGAGCTCAAGAAATATCACTTGGGAGTGAGTAAATTAGTCAAATGTGCAGTACTGCAATGGCCATAACATTATTAGAGATCACTTGGTTCAATAATTTCATATGCCACCTTTTGTTGACTCTCCAATGGCCTAATTAAATAGAAATTTTGATGCAGGCATCTGTAAAAAATACTACACTTCCACCACTAAAATGGTTCATTAAACAATGCAAATACATAAATGAGGTGGAGGCTATATATTGGCATCGCATGATTAAATGTAACAATGTATATCTCTTCTCATTATTCTAATATCCATGGTTACCTAATTGATATGTCAATTAAGAAAGTAGATTTGTAAGGCATACCACCATAGAAATTTTAGCTCATATGATTTCCATAAGAAGAGAGATCATAAATCCAACCAAGAAAACAATAAATAATTGTTTGAATGCATATGATAGATCTCTTAGTAATGAAAGAAGCAATAATGAGTCATATCATGCCAGTAGTTACAAATAGCAGATAAAAGAGAAAATATATTGTGTAGAATCATAAGAGAGTCTATGGAAATAGACTAATTTAGTACAATTATTTTATCCTTATGGTATCCTTACTTATTTACATGGGACCTTGAATGATATATAAGTAATTTGATCAAGTAGTCGGTAAATCCACCTAGGTAGTGCAATAGATATCGACTAGAAATAATACTATGTTTGGATAAGACAATCATTTTCAGTTAGGTATGATGGTTAAAGGAATACTTAAGGATATATTAGATGAAATTTTGGATCTATATAGCCATATTTTTCTCTGATCTAGCTACAAAATTGTTATGGTTCACTAATTCATATAATAACTATTGTAGGAATTAGAAAGGTGTCCTTTCCATCATTAACACCTACAATACTAGGTATAATATACCTATAATTTGTTTGATAATTATACAGAGATGGAGGGTTGACATTGTAGGTAAAAAATTATACTTATAAGGAGATGGGGGTCACATCATATTCATATGGTCCAACAAGCAAGTTATCATATTATCGTTAGGAGAATTGTTTCAAAGGCATTAATACTGGTCTAAAATACATAGGTTAATGGTTAAAATTCCTTTTTATCTTTATAAGAATTGCATGTGGTTAATGGAAGATGTTATATAAAAATTCTTAATATTTCAAAGGATTATATAGGTTCTTGTATGTTTTCTCCAAGTAGTACCTTAACCAATGTATTAATGAATTTTCAAACTTATGGAGATCATATAGTTTAAATGCAACATGATATATCTCTTCTCCTAATTATTCTAATATCCATTGTTACCTAATTGATGTGCCAATTAAGAAAGTAGATTTGTAAGGCATACCACCATAGAAATTTTAGCTCATATGATCTCCATAAAAAGAGAGATCTTAAATCCAACCAAGAAAAAATTGTTTGAATATTAATATGTGGAAATAGACTAATTTAGTACAATTATTTTATCCTTATGGTATCCTTACTTATTGACATGGGACCTCGAATGATATATAAGTAGTTTGATCAAGTAACTGGTAAATCCACCTACGTATAAATGCATGCAGTTGATACTGACTAGAAATAATACTATGTTTGGATATTGTAACCTCAACATCTAACCTCAGATGAAATTAATGACATCCCTTATGTGGTAAGCTAAAATTGATTAATAGTGCACTTGAATACATTGAAACAAACTCATTGCCCCCATCCTTCTACAAATAAACATCACAATCAATGCATTATAAGCCATGGTTATTACATTATTTAACTTCATGTCATCCACCACAATAGGCTAATATACATGGTCGATTTCATGGTATACCCTCTCAACCTCCTTATTTGTGTCAAGTCATTTTCCTTGTGAAATCCATTAATTCATCAAAGGATTATTAATGTAAGTATGAATATTTGGTTGATCACAACCATTTTCCTTCATATGCTACACTAGTGCAAGATAAATGACAACTTTTCCTCATTTGCAATGTCCATTATTCAAGGTAGTATATGTTACTTCATTTGGTGTCAATCATTTTCAGTTAGGGATGATGGTTAAGGATACTTAAGGATAGTTTAGATGAAATTTTGGATCTATATAGCCATCGTTTTATCTGATCTAGCTACAAGATTGTCATGGTTCACTAATTGATATAACAAGTGTTGTAGGCAATAGAAAGGTGTCCTTTCCCTCATTAACACCTACATTACTAGGTATAATATACCTATATTTTGTTTGATAATTATAAAGAGATTGAGGGTTGGCATTGTAGGTTAAAAATTATACTTATAAGGTGATGGAGGTCACATCATATTCATATGGTCCATCAAACAAGTTATCAGATTGTCATTAGGAGAATAGTTTCAATGGTATAATGCAGGTATGAAATACATAGGTTATTAATATCGGTTCAAATTCCTTTTATATTTATAAGAATTGCATATGGTTGGAAGAGGTTATAATGATAAAAATTCAGAATATTTAAAAGGATTATATAGGTTATCTTGTAGTTTTTCTCCATGTAAGACCTTAACCAATGTATTAATGAATTTTCAAACTTATGGAGAGCATACAGATTATATGTAACACCATATATTTCTACTCATAATTATTCTAATATCCCTCGTTACCTAATTGATATGTCAATTTAGTACAATTATTTGATCCTTATGGTATCCTTACTTATTGACATGGGACCTTGAATGATATTGTCAGATTTCTAGGGAATAAATTAGGAAATTTTATTTTTTGAAAATAAAATCTGAAATTACTATTTCAGATTTTAGTAGTTTATGTTTCCTATTTTTCTAGCCTAGAGATCTGTTGATTTGATTTGTTGATTTTGTGGCCTTCCTGATTTGGTGTCCTTCCTCTACTATTTATCTTGTAATCGTCTCTCTTG
>LPNX011213799.1:242191-259691 GCA_001517045.1 Pseudotsuga menziesii | reverse complement strand
ATCCTTCTACAAATAAACATCACAATCAATGCATTATAAGCCATGGTTATTACATTATTTAACTTTATGTCATCCACCACAATAGGATAATATACATGGTCGATTTCATTGTATACCCTCTCAACCTCCTTATTTGTATCAAGTCATTTTCGTTGTGAAATCCATTCATCAAAGGATTATTAATGTAAGTATGAATATTTGGTTGATCACAACCATTTCCCTTCATATGCTCCACTAGTGCAAGATAAATGACAGCTTTGACTCCTTTGCAATGTCCATTATTCAAGGTAGTACATGTTACTTCATTTGGTGTCAATCATTTTTAGTTAGGGATGATGGTTAAGGATACTTAAGGATAGTTTAGATGAAATTTTGGATCTATATAGCCATTTTTTTCTCTAATCTAGCTACAATATTGTCATGTTTCACTAATTCATATAACAAGTGTTGTAGGAATTAGAAAGGTGTCATTTCCATCATTATTAACACCTACATTTCTAGGTATTAAATACCTATAATTTGTTTGATAATTATAAAGAGATGGAGGGTTGAAATTGTAGGTTAAAAATTATACTTATAAGGTGATGGGGGTCACATCATATTCATATGGTCCATCAAACAAGTTCTCAGATTATCATTAGGAGAATAGTTTCAATGGTATAATACAGATCTGAAATACATAGGTTATTAATGCCGGGTCAAATTCCTTTTATCTTTATAAGAATTGCAGATGGTTGGAATTAGATGTTATAATGATAAAAATCATGAATATTTAAAAGGATTATATAGGTTATCTTGTAGGTTTTCTCCATGTAGGACCTTAACCAATGTATTAATGAATTGTCAAACTTATGGAAAGCATATAGATTATATGTAAAACTGTATATTTCTACTCATTATTATTCTAATATCCCTCATTACCTAATTGATATGTCAATTTAGTACAATTATTTGAGTCACAATCAATGCATTATAAGCCATGGTTCTTATATTATTTAGCTTCATGTCATCCAGCACAATAGGCTAATATACATGGTCGATTTCATGGTATACCCTCTCAACCTGCTTAAATATGGGAGAAATAATACATTAATTCATTATAAAGATGTTGGATGACATGAAGGACCTTAACCAATGTATTAATGATTTTTCAAATATATGGAGAGCATATAGATTAAATGGAACACCATATATTTCTTCTCATAATTATTCTAATATCTCTCGTTACCTAATTGATATGTCTATTAAGAAAGTAGATTTGTAAGGCATGCCACCATAGAAATTTTAGCTCATATGATCTCCATAAGAAGAGAGATCATAAATCCAACCAAGAAAAAAACTAGAAAAAATTGTTAAGGGAATACTGCATATGATAGATCTCTTTTTAAGGAAAGAAAAAATAATGAGTCATATCATGATGCCAGTAGTTACAAATAGCAAATCAAAGAGTGAATATATATCTTCTATAGAATCATAACAGAGTCTATGGAAATATACTAATTAATTAGTACAATTATTTGATCCTTATGGTATCGTTACTTATTGACATGGGACCTTGAATGATATATTAGTAATTTGATCAAGTAACTGGTAAATCCACCTATGTATAAATGCATGCAGTAGATACCGACTAGAAATAATTCTATGTTTGGATATTGTAACCTCAACATCTAACCTTAGATGAAATAATTAATGACATCCCTTATGCGGTAAGCTAAAATTGATGACTAGTGCACTTGAATACATTGAAACAAACTCACTTCCCCCATCCTTATACAAATAAAAATCACAATCAATGCATTATAAGCCATGGTTATTACATTATTTAACTTCATGTCATCCACCACAATAAGCTAATATACACGGTCGATTTCATGGTATACCCTTTCAACTGCCTTATTTGTATCAAGTCATTTTCCATGTGAAATCCATTCATCAAAGGATTATTACTGTAAGTGTGAATTTTTGGTTGATCACAACCATTTTCCTTCATATGCTCCACTAGTGCAAGATAAACGACAACTTTTCCTCCTTTGCAATGTACATTACTCAAGGTAGTATATGTTACTTCATTTGGTGTCAATCATTTTCAGTTAGGGATGATGGTAAAGGGAATACTTAAGGATATATTAGATGAAATTTTGGATTTATATAGCCATGTTTTTATCTGATCTAGCTACAAGATTGTCATGGTTCACTAATTCATATAATAAGTGTTGTAGGAGTTAGAAAGGTGTCCTTTCTCTCATTAACACCTACATTACTAGGTATAATATAGCTATAATTTGTTTGATAATTATAAAGAGATTTAGGGTTGAAATTGTAAGTTAAAAATTATACTTATAAGGTGATGGGGGTGACATCATATTCATATGGTCCATCAAACAAGTTATCATATTATCACTAGGAGAATAGTTTCAATGGTATAATGCAGGTCTGAAATACATAGGTTATTAATGCCAGTTCAAATTACTTTTATCATTATAAGAATTGCATATGGTTGGAATAGGTTATAATGATAAAAATCATAAATATTTAAAAGGATTATATAGGTGATCATGTAGGTTTTCTCCATGTAGGACCTTAACCAATGTATTAATGAATTGTCAAACTTATGGAGAGCATATAGATTATGTGTAAAATTGTATATTTCTACTCATTATTATTCTAATATCCCTTGTTACCTAATTGATATGTCAATTTAGTACAATTATTTGAGTCATATCAATGCATGCATCATATCAATTTAGTACAATTATTTGAGTCACAATCAATGCATTATAAGCCATGGTTCTTACATTATTTAGCTTCATGTCATCCAACACAATAGGCTAATATACATGGTCGATTTCATGGTATACCCTCTCAACCTACTTATTTGTATCAAGTCATTTTCCTTGTTAAATCCATTCATCAAAGGATTATTAAGTATGAATATATGGTTGATCACAACCATTTTCCTTCATATGCTCCACTAGTGCAAGATAAATGAGAACTTTGCTTCCTTTGCAATGTCCATTATTCAAGGTAGTATATGTTACTTTAGTTGGTGTCAATCATTTTCAGTTAGGGATGATGGTTAAGGGAATACTTAAGGATAGATTAGATAATTTTGGATCTTAAAAACATAGGTTAATGGTTCAAATTAAGTCTTATCTTTTAAGAATTGCATATGGTTGGAAGAGGTAATGATAAAAAAATTTAATATTTAAAAGGATTATATAAGTTCTTATAGGTTTTATCCAGGTAGGTCCTTAACCAATATATTAATGAATTGTCAAACTTATGGAGAGCATATAGATTATATGTAACACTATATATCTCTTCTCATAATTGTTCTAATATCCCTAGGTATAAATGCAGTAGATACCTACTAGAAATAATAATATGTTTGGATGTAACCTCAACATCTAACCTCATATGAAAATGAAATCCCTTATGTAGTAAGCTAAAATTGATTACTAGTGCATTTGAATCTATTGAAACAAACTCATTGTCCCCATCCTTCTAAAAATAAACCTCACATTCAATGCCTTAGAATCCATGTTTATTGCATTATTTAACTTCATGTCATCCAACACAATAGGCTAATATTGCATTTCCTTTCGATGCATTTGTTTTGTTCCCACCTACATGACTCCTAGTACAAGGGTCGTTCCCATTTTCATTGAAAATATTAGGAGAAAACTAGGGTGTTTTTGCTATCTATACCAAAAAAAGGAAATTAAATTTACCCAAAAAAAAAAAAATAGACCCTAACATAACTTTTCACATTTTATCCACCATGAATAGTTTTGCCGAGAAAGGGCGGAATTTTCTTTTTGCATAGGCCAAAGTTTACTTGCTTTGATTCTAGTATTCAACACCACGAAAGTTGAAGCTAATATGTTGGGATATATTGAGGTCAACTGCGTGAGGTGTAACTTAAGTTTCACTACATTCTTGTTCTGTGTTCTGTGTTATTGCAGGTAATTTATCAATGCTTTCGTGAAAACAACATAAAACCTGAAAACAACAAACACTAAAAGCATTTTATGGTTTCTTTATTGACAGAAATTAAAATAATGGTTCCTTTGCTACAAAATTTTAAGTGTAATACACATTATGTGCTGCATTTTGTACAAAATTTTATCATATGCTTAGTAAGTGTATTACACATTATGTGGTTTCTTTATTGATAGAAATAAAAATAGTGGTTCCTATGCTACAAAATTTTAAAAATTTTGTAAAAATTTTGGTTTCTCTAGGGCTGATCGTGGATTGTGGTGTCTCTTCCTCTAGGGCTGACCATGAATTGACAAAAATCAAAATAGTGGTTCCTATGCTACAAAATTTTAAAAATTCAGTAAAAATTTTGGTTTCCTCTACAGGTGAGTTGTGGCCTATTTGACATTCATTTAGTTGGGTTGTGATTCTTTTGTGAGCACTAGAGTTGGACTGCACTTTCCCACTACTCCAATACCGTTACTGTGTTCATATTTGGGGCTGCCTATGTAAACCTTGTCCTGTTTGCAGCCTCTAAGGTCGAGGGTCTTCACTCTTGGATACTGAGATATCTTGTTGGCTATTGTATGTGTCTAACCTAAACTTGCAACACTCTAACCCTCTCTCTCTCTCAAGTTATGGCATCTGTTCCTTTTAGCAGATAGTCCTTACAAATAGTCTTACCTTTTACTTTTGAAACTTTTTAGATAGATTAATCATTTAAACAAATTTCAATTAAGAATTTAGTGATGATAGACTTTATTTTTTTGGTTAATTATGCAGGCTTTGTACAAGTGGAGACATGAAGGTAAGTGAGTGTTTGTGATTGAAGTATATCATTATTTTTATTTAACTTAAATTTTTTTTTTTAATAGAAACGAGTATGTTTTATATAAATAAAATTGTGTCTGAGCCACCCAAAAGGTTACATCTGTGAGTTCTTTGCAAAAAGAAAAATTCCCCATCACAACAAATGGGAATACTACTTTTATTTAATTTAAATTGTTAGAACATATTACTTTGTACTTTAATAAGAATCTAATAGGCTATGGCTAATCAATACTGTGATCATTTTTTCAAAAATAGGAAAAGCAGGTTATGACACGGAATCAAAAAAATCTGATTATGAAAATTTCAAAAAGAACGCGTCAAAATGATCAAATGGGAAAGAAAGGGACATGCATCTCAGAAGGTAAATATTTAGAAATAGAAAAATGCTTTTCCTTATGTAGTTATATAATGCTTTTTTTTGTATGATGATGTTAGGCATATGTTTAATAACATTCTTGGCTACAACTACAAAGAAGAGGAAAATACAAACAATAGAAAAGAATATTAGTACACCTTCTATGCCTTTGAATGACTCTACTAGTCCTAAAAAATAAGAAAATGACAAAGATACATTTTCCTCTTTTCAGGAGGAGGAGCAACATGAACAATGTAAGCCCATTAATTCATATTTTTCTAGTTCGTTATAACAATAAATCTTATGATTAAGAAATCCATAACACCTTTATGTGTCCTTCTTTTATAGAAGATGTTCACAAAAAACCATGCGATATGGATAACAGTGTAGAAGGGGAAGATCCCTCGACACAAAAAGAGGCGGAGCAACATGAAGAACAAGGTAAGGTCATTAATGTATAATTTTGTAGTTCTTCATAAATAAAATTTTATGACTTAGAAATCCATAACACCTTTGCATGCCTTTCTTTTATAGAAGATGTTCACAAAGAACAATGCCAACAAGATATTAGTATACAAAGTGAAGATCCCTCTATACAAGCATTGACAAAGAAAGTCAATGCAGAAATCAATAACTTGGAGGAAAAGATTGAAATTCATATCAATGAAAGGAACCAACCAATTTGTCCAAACTCCATGAAGCTATCTTCACTACTAGGTGTGCTCGCAAGGGAAATGGTTCCAATCAATTATTCTGATTGGAGGAAGGCTTCAGATCAATTAAAGGAGGACTCGTGGAACATTATTAATTCCAGTATTAGAAATTACGTGTGTTTGTTTTCAAGATTTCTATTTTTGGATGATTTTGAAGTTTATTTTCAAACCATGTATGGCATCTAAAAATGCAATTCTTGTATGTTGCAGGAAAAATTCACAATCCCTCTAGTCCTTAAAGAATGTTGTATGAAATCCATTGGCCATAAGGCAAACGATCATAGATATCGGTTGACCAAAAAATAGCGTGACCCTTATGAGTCAATAGAGGAAAGATTAAAAAATGTTCCTCCAACTAGGATAAGTGAGACAGTGTGGAGAGAATTCGTCCTATCATGAGCCACCACTGAATTCCTGGTAAGCAAACATTTCACATATTATATAATCAAGTTTTTTAGAATGCCTATTGGCTTGTAATGTTGACTTATATATGTTATTTTCAATTTATTTCTAGGATATAAGGAAAAAATAAGGAAAATAGAGAAAAGGAGAGGGACTTGCACACCTTTGGACGTCGAGGTTATCAACGGGTCGAAGATGATATGGTATACAATTGTGATGATATTTTATCTGATATGAGAAATATTAGCATATTTTAGTTTCATTCTAATGTCACAAATTAACCATACTATTTTACTTGTTGCAACTACAAAAAATCTATAGCCTTTGATGATACAACTACAAGAATTACTAGGGAAGACTTATGGAATAAGTGCCATCAAAAGAAGGGTGGCACACCAATCACACTAGTTGTAAGAGAAACAATAGTATGTTCTCAACCTTTTAATTTAGATATTGATTAAAATTTCATTTTACATGTTGCAAATGTTTTCTTCTATGATCTGATTTAATTGTGTGTCAATGTTAGAAAAAAATTGAACAAGCACAAGTAGAAGTTGTATCTCAAGACTTTGCGGCTAGGGATGATTCCCTTGCCAAGGTACTAGGGGTTGGTGCAAGAGGAAAATGTCATGGTGTTGGCTTAGGAGTTATGCCAACTAACTTGTTTGGCAAAAGTCCATACAAGGAAGCGCTAGTTATAAGCCAAGCTACAGTGAAAGAAAAAATAGAGGAAATCTCATCTTTGAAAACAACAACTGAACTACTGAAAAGAGTAGAAGATATGGAGAGAGAACATGTGGGAAAAAAAGTAAGTGTTAGTGTCCAATTATTTACTATTGTCTAAGTATACATATTTTCACAGTAATGATCTGAAGGCTAATATCCGATTGCTCAAATAAACAGTGTCCTATGGTACAAAATGTGCATGCTGAAATCACACCCGTGGTGGAGGTAAGTTGTTTAATTATTATTTTAAATAATATTTTTTTCATCTTTTGAATATATATATATATTACATTTAGTTTCCTTGACAGAGTAATACATGGGACATAACAACCCCTATGAACAAACCAATACAAAAGAAATTAACTTCAATGCATACTCCATCATCCATTGTAAGTATTGGAAAATTTCGTAATTTAGTTCAATTTTATTTTATTTTATCAATATATTAGAAATAATTGTCTGTTGGGTGCAGAGTCGTGCATCAAAATATGATGAACATTTGGTATAGAAAACACCAATGGTTCCATCGAAACTGCAAATTGACAAAATGAAAACACCAATTCAAGTAAGATTGTAATTATTTAATATAGGATCATCAATGTTTAAATTCTTATTCCATGCATATTACTTTGTCTCATTTATTTGAAGAGTCAAGATAATGCTAATGAGTTGACACCAACTTCCCAATTGGGGCCGCAAGGAAATTAATGCTTTCTCATTGCATTAAACTCAAGGGTTAAAGTTGCAAGGGTGACAATCCATAAGACTAGCCCAAATGCAATGGTACACTGTGTCCCTGTTGGAAAAGGTTATTATATTGTGAATCCGAAAGAAATTTTAGATCCTCTATTTGAAAATATAGCTCTATCACGTCCCAATAACACATTATGTAATCTATCAGATGCTTTTTTCAGCTTCATTCCTTGGCATAAGAATGACATTGAACTATGTAACTAGTGCTTATACTGTGTGACTAGTGATTTCAGTGATGTTGTATCAACTGAGAATAGTTGATTTATTGAATATTTATACTTAGATGAGGACATAGTTTATAATTTTTTTGTAGTTCGGGATTAATATTTACATTTAATTAAAATTTTGGGCACAAGTTACAATTATATGCCATGGGAACAATTTTTGATTTTGCAATACATCAATATTATATAATCTTCGTTGCATGTGAAATGAGATGTTGTGTTGTGAATATGTGGAATGAGCAGTTTGTATATCATATTTTCATTAAGTTTTTTTTTTTGTAAATTAGTTTATTCTTCTATTGCCTTCTATTCCCAAAAACAAACATTTACAAAAAAAAACCACATTAATATAATTTATTTTCCACATTGTAGCAAGAATAAGAAAATGACCAAAATTAAATATTTATGGAATAAGGTTGCATCCAGAAACAAATTCATATGCAACGATTAACAATAATAGTAATCTGATTTATTAACTCAATTGAAGCCAAGGCCTTTTATGTTGTACAAAACAACCAATCTACAAATCATTTTGAATTTGAAAATAAAAACTAAGTTTAAATACAGAATACTCAATTTGCACATTGAAGTCACCATGGTTTTTTTTGTAAGTTAAGGAACCATTCTATTGAAAAAAAGTGGTAGTATTACAAAAAAAGTTACAGTTCAGAGACACATTCCTGCTCAAAGAGACAAACAAGTAGAGCAGTTCTAAAGAGATTGTCAGACACTCCGTCCATGATGGAAAATAGGTCCATAGAAAGAAGGAGACTATCCTTCTACAAAAAGACATAATAATTCCTGAAATGAAAAAACGGACAAACAAAGATTCTGACTTTGATAATCCCATAGTCTTTCTGACAAAAACCAAAAGAAGCCATTGAAAAAAACCTGATTAAGGCTTACGAAATGGATACTCATTGATAGGGCATCCAAATCCAGTGGAAACCGGCTCGCTTGGGTCATCCTTAGCATCATAAGTGTCGTCTCTGGAGGAGTCTGCGTCTTTGCTGCTAGAAGAATCGTCGTCTTCATCGCTACCTATAGGGGGTTGTTTAACTAGGAGAGGGGAAGTATTCCTTTCCAATGCAGGACTGGGAGTGCATTTACCAGCAAAGAGGGATTTTATTCGGCTCGAGGAGGGGGGGGGAAGGAGGTGGATCACAGTCCATAGGTACTACAAGGGAAATGGTGGAGGTGGAGGGTGTAGAGGATAAAACAAGGGGGGTTGTGGGGATGACAGGATCAGGAGGTGCATGTGCAAGAGACTAAGAGTGGAAGAGGAGAATGAGATGAATGAGGAGGTTTTTTATCACCCAATAATTTCTTTTTCACTCCAGAGTGTGACCAGCCACGTTGAGGGCACTAGAAAATTCATCTTCCAAGTCATTAACCATGAGGCACACAACTTCAGGGATATCAAAATAGAAACAATCACCACTAGCCTGAGTACTGAGCTGAATTGGGAAATCAGAATAAGTGTCTCTCCCCATATGACCACAATGAGGGATACCTATTGTCTATGAGACATGGCTGGCTGACAAAGGGTGATGGTGAGCTTAGAGCCAGGGAATGAGTTACAGAGGGCTGAGGAGAAAGTTGAGAATAGAGTTGTGAGAACGCAGAGAGCACGGAGAGCAACTGGCCAAAATGACAAGGGATCCTGGGCATTAAACTGTTGGAACATCAGCCCAGGCACCAAGGAGATGCATTACGTTCATCCCGCAGCGAGGTGACAGTCACGTCCCTTCGAGCATCCAGGAGATTTCAACGTCCAAGAGATGAGTTAATACGTGTAGCCATTGAGTGGGTGATTGCAAGGTGATGTCATGTGGATGACGGGTTAGCCCCGTCATCTGCCTCCATATCCTTGATGGCATTGTTGTCACCTGCATCCGGGTATTGAAGTCACCATCTCTACATCTCATTACCTTTCTGTCCAGCATCTATATCTATATTCGGATATTCATGGCATTACCTTTCTGTCTGGTATCTATACCTCATGGTAACACTGTTATTTGTGTAGACTTGGAGAATACATCCCCATTTATCGGCAGTAATAAAGCCTTGATGGAATTGTCAATCTTGTCTACCCCATTTCTCAGTTGCAAGGGAATGTTTCCTTTCATGGACTCGTTCAGTTATATTCCTTGGATTTCATTCCAGAAATTGCATTACTTGTAATGTTGAAACTCTAGTGGAAAATTATAGGTTGATTACAGTCACATTCAGAATTAATCCAATATGAGTTCAATAGACAAATTAATAACATCAAGAAGAAACCCCAAAGAATCATTTATGGACCTGCCACAACTGTGGTTTAGGGAAATTATACCAAGCCTAGGAGAAATAAAAAATTGAACATGTATGGAATTATTGGTAAAATCTTCCTAACTGGCCTTATAGAAATGCCCGCCACATCTCATAGGATGATGATAAAAATATTCTGAGACTATGGATCTCTAGAGTGTTGTATGGTGCATCCAACCAAATCATTAGCTTGACCAAAAAGTCTTTCAGGAAGAAGATATCAGTTTTCCAAAAGTGCCTCTCAGCCATATTTGCATTGCTCCAAAAAAATGCCTGCCAAGGAGAGGGAAAGTGCCAAGGAGAGAGAAAGAAGCTCTAGAAGATAAAAGTGGTCTTGATGGATTCACCTTTTTGGCCTCTACCCATTTTTCATCTAACTTGCCAAGTTTGAAGAGAAATGGTTAAGTGTTGGACAAAGAGTTTGAGAGACCAGTTGGAAATGCCCGCAAGGGGGTGTTCCTTTGATGATAAAAATCATCAAATGATATGGTCTTGTTCATTGTTGAAATAGCTATTTAGCCATGCTCTTCTTTTTTCTTATGGTGATCAAATAAGGAAAATATCAACCTACAAAAATAGAAGAAAAATGTTATTTTGCATACTAAAGACAAAGTAGCCCTTAAGAGGATGCCCACCACAAATGGTTTGTTGAAGAAAATGGCCACCACAAATGGTTTGAGACCCTAAAGAAGAATTTATGGACCTGCCACAATTGTGGTTTAGGGAAATTAGACCAAGCCTAGGAGAAGATAAAAATTTGTCCAAGTATGGAATTATTGGTAAAATATGCATAACTGGCCTTAGGGAAATGCCCGCCACAACTCATAGGATGATGCTCAAAATATTCTTAGAGTGTGGCTCTATAGAGTGTTGTATGGTGCATCCAACCATATCATTATCCTGATCAAAAAGTATTTCAGGAAGAAGCTATCAATCTCCCAAAAGTGCCTCTCAACCATATTTGCACTGCTCCAGAAAAATGCCCGCCAAGGAGAGAGAAAGAAGCTCTAGAAGATTTTACCAAGTATGGAATTATTGGTAAAATATGCCTAATTGGAATTAGGGAAATGCATTCCACAACTCATAGGATGATGCTAAAAATATTTTGAGAGTGTGGATCTCTAGAGTGTTGTATGGTGCATCCAGCTAGATCATTAGCCTAACCAAAAAGTATTTCAGTAAGAAGATTTCAATCTACCAAAAGGGCCTCTCAGCCATATTTGCACTGCTCCAGAAAAATGTCCGGTGAGGAGAGAGAACGAACCTCCAGAAGATGAAAGTGGTCTTGCTAGATTCACCTTGTTGAACTCTACCCATTAGAAATCTCACTTGCCAAATTTGAAGAAAAAATGAAATCACCTTGGTGACCTAGGGTTTGAAGAGAACTGGTCAAGTGTTAGACAAAGAGTTTGAGAGACCACTTGGAAATTCCCACAAGGGGGTGTTCCTTTGATGATAAAATTCATCAAATGATATGGTCATGTTCATTGTTGAAATGGATATCTACCCATGCTCTTGGTTTTTCTTATGGTGATCAGATAAGGAAAATATCAACCTTCCAAAATAGAAGAAAAATGTTATTTTGCATACTAAAGGAAAAGAAAAAATGGCTAAGTGTTGTAAAGGGGCTAAGTGATGCCCGCACCAAGGATGATGCCAACATGGCATGGCATGGCATAGATGATGATGTGGAATGAAGCTGTAATCATTGTTGCATTATGACATCGTTCTGGAGAAATACGACAAATTAGTTAAAATTAGGAAATTGGCTTAGTTTGGGAATATTGGTCCAACTAGCCTTCAAGAGGATGCCCACCACAAATGGTGTATTTAAGAAAATACCCGCACCACATGGGGATATTGTAGGCTGTTGTTTTGTCTACTCAACCATGGTCTCAGTTTGTCCAAAGAGACCCTGAAGAAGAATTTATGGACCTGTCAAAAATGTGGTTTAGGAGAAGATCAAAAATTGTCCAAGTATGGAATTATTGGTAAAATATGCATAACTGGCCTTAGGGAAATGCCCACCACAACTCATAGGATGATGATAAAAATATTCTTAGAGTGTGGATCTCTATATTTTTGTGTGGTGCATCTAACCATATCATTAGCCTGACCAAAAAGTAGTTCAAAAAGAAGATATCAATCTACAAAGTGCCTCTCAGCCATATTTGCATTGCTCTAGAAAAATGTCTGCCAAGGAGAGAGAAAGAAGCTCTAGAAGATGAAAGTGGTCTTGCTGGATTCACCTTGTTGGCCTCTACCCATTGGGTATCTCACTTGCCAAGTTTGAAGGAAAAATGAAATCACCTAGGTGACCCAGGGTTTGAAGAGAATTGGTTATGTGTTAGACAAAGAGTTTGAGACACCGTTTGGAAACGCTTGCCAAGGGGTGTTCCTTTGATGATAAAATTCATCAGATGATATGGTCATGTTCATTGTTGAAATGGCTATTTATCCATGCTCTTGGTTTTTCTTATGGTGATTAGATAAGGAAAATATCAACTTGCCAAAATAGAAGAAAAAACTTATTTTACATACTAAAGACAAAGAAAAAATGGCCAAGTGTTGTAAAGGGGCTAAGTGATGCCCACACTAAGGAGGATGCCAGAATGGCATAGATGATGATGCGGCCCTTGAAATTTGATCACTGGAGGTTATTAAAAATTAACACTTGGTTTTCCTGACACTAAAAGGAGAAAGTATGAGGTAAAAAATTGGAAATATTAAAATGCTAAAAGGGGAGGAATAATAATAAAAAAGACTCTCCTATTTTATTCATTGAATTTGACAAAGAAATCAGGCATGTGCGTGCATTTTACTGAAGCAAGGCAATTTTGGATAGCTTCACTCAAATGCATGCCATGCCTACATTACAAAGCCAAATTCATTGATTCAAACCATCGAGTGTCTGTTCAAGAATAAAAAACCTAAATAAACTCTCAATGTTTAAATTTTAGACATAAAAACTTATGCTCTGCAAAGGAAACTCCAAATTTATGTGATTTCCACATTTTAAAAAACATGGTTGAGTCCCTCGAGAAAATGCACATGTTGGCATGCATTTCATGTTATATTGAATAAGTTGCACTATAACATAGACAAACCAACCTTTTCTACAATCTCTTGTACTCATTGCTGTAAATTGTAATTTGGAATTTGGTTTTCATTCTACCCGTTGCATAAAGCCATATTTGTAGAGTGTAGATGCTCATTGCATTAATGAAAAACTCAAAAAATAATGGAAAAATGATTGAGTTCTATAAGTTTCTATGTTTTTGTGAAAAATCAATGCAACTTGCAAATAGAAAGGCAACAAAATAATTCTAATTTAATAATTTTAATTCAATAGATGTTTCTAATTTTTAGTGAATGTGTGGTTTCTAAATTGAAATTTAGAAAGTATAGCTTTATAAAAGATAAATATATCAATACTGCTAGTAATATAAAAAAACCTTTGTAATATAATGACGATTTAGAAATTTTATGACCCTTCAAAATTACATTTTAGAAATTTTATTGCTCTTCATAAATGATGGTTAGAGAACTGGTTAAGTGTTAGACAAAGCGTTTGAGAGACCATTTGGCCCATGCCCGCAAGGGGGTGTTCCTTTGATGATAAAATTCATCAGATGATATGGTCATGTTCATTGTTGAAATGGCTATCTAGCCATGTTCTTGGTTTTTCTTATGGTGATCAGATAAGGAAAATATCAATCTGCCAAATTAGAAGAAAAATGTTATTTTGCATACTAAATACAAAGGGAAAATGGCTGAGTGATGCCCGCATCAATGTTGATTCCCACACTAAGGATGATGTCTGCATGGCATAGATGATGATGTGGCATGAAGTTGAAATCATTGTTCAATTATGACATCATTCTGGATAAATACGACAAATTAGTGAAAATCAAGAAATTGGTTAAGTATGGGAAAATTGGTCCAAGTAGCCTTAAGAGGATGCCAGCCACAAATTGTATATTGAAGAAAATGACTACACACCATGGGGATATTGTAGGCTATTGTTTTGTCTACTCAACCATGGTCTCAGTTTGTCCAAAGAGACCCTGAAGAATAATTTATGGACCTGCCAAAACTGTGGTTTAGGGAAATTAGACCAAGCCTAGGAGAAGATAAAAAATTGTCCAAGTATGGAATTATTGGTAAAATATGCCTAAATGGCCTTAGGGAAATTCCCACCACAACTCATAGGATGATGATAAAAATATTATAAGAGTGTAAATCTATAAACTGTTGTATGGTGCATCCAACCATATCATTATCCTGACTAAAAATATCTTTCAGTAAGAAGATATCAGTCTGCCAAAAGTGCATCTCAGCCATATTTTTACTGCTTCAAATAAATGCATGCTGAGGAAAGAAAAATAAGCTCCCGAAGATTAAAGTGGTGTTATTGGATTCACCTTGTTGGCCTCTACCCATTGGGTATCTCACTTGCCATACTTGAAGGAAAAATGAAATCACCTTAGTGACCAAGGGTTTGAAGAGAATTGGTTAAGTGTTAGAATAAGAGTTTGAGAGACCATTTGGAAATGACCACAAGGGGGTGTTCCTTTAGTGATAATATTCATCAGATGATATGGTCCTGTTCATTGTTGAAATGAATATATAGCCATGCTTTTGTTTTTCTTATGGTGATCAGATAAGGAAAATATCAACCTGCCAAAATATAAGAAAAATGTTATTTTTCACACTAAAGACAAAGAAAAAATGGCCAAGTGTTGCAAAGGGGCTAAGTGATGCTCACATTAAGGTTGATGCCTACACTAAGGATGATGCACGCATTAATGTTGATGCCCACACTAAGGATGATGACCGCATGGCATGGCATGGCATAAATGATGACACGGCATGAAGTTGAAATCATTGTTGCATTATGACATTGTTCTGGAGAAATACGACAAATTAGTGAAAATCAAGAAATTGGCAAGTATGGGAATATTGGTCCAAGTAGCCTTAAGAGGATGCCCGTCGCAAATTGTGTGTTGAAGAAATTGCCTGCACCACATGGGGATATTGTAGGCTGTTGTTTTGTCTACTCAACCATGGTCTTAGTTTGTCCAAAGAGGCCTTGAATAAGAACTTATGGACATACCAAAAATGTGGTTTAGGGAAATTAGACCAAGCCTAGGAGAAGATAAAAAATTGTCCAAGTATGGAATTACTGGTAAAATCTACATAACTGGCCTTAGGGAAATGCCCGCCACATCTCATAGGATGATGATAAAAATATTATGATAGTGTGGATCTCTAGAGTGTTGTATGGTGCATCCAACCATATCATTAGCCTGGCCAAAACTTATTTCAGTAAGAAGATATCAGTCTTCTAAAATTTCCTCTCATCCATATTTGCACTGCTCCAGATAGATGCCTGTCGAGGAGAAAGAAAGAGGCTCCAGAAGATTAAAGTGGTCTTGTAGGATTCACCTTGTTGGCCTCTACCCATTCGGTATCTCACTTGCCAAATTTGAAGGAAAAATGAAATCACCTTGGTGACCTAGGGTTTGAAGAAAACTGGTCAAGTGTTAGAAAAAGAGTTTGAGAGACCATTTGGAAATTCCTGCAAGGGGGTGTTCCTCTAATGATAATATTCATCAGATGATATGGTCCTGTTCATTGTTGAAATGGCTATCTAGCAATGTTTTTTTTTCTTATGGTGATAAGATAAGCAAAATATCAACCTGCCAAAATAGAAGAAAAATGTTAGTTTGCATACTAAAGACAAAGCAAAAATGACCAAGTGTTGTAAAGGGGCTAAGTGATGCCCACATTAAGGTTGATTCCCACACTAAGGATGATGACCTCATGGCATGGCATGGCATGGCATAGATGATGATGTGGCATGAAGTTGAAATCATTGTTGCATTATGACATCGTTCTAGAGAAATACAACCAATTAGTGAAAATCAAGAAATTGACTAAGTATGGGAATATTGGTCCAAGTACCCTTAAGAGGATGCCCGCCACAAATTGTGTTTTGAATAATTTGCCCACACCACATGGGGATATTGTAGGCTGCTATTTTTCTACTCAACAATGGTCTCAGTTTGTCCAAATAGACCATGAAAAAGAATTTATGGACTTGCCAAAAATATGGTTTAGGGAAATTAGACCAAGCCTAGGAGAAGATCAAAAATTGTCCAAGTTTGGAATTATTGGTAAAATATTCATAACTGGCCATAGGGAAATGCCTGCCATAACTCATAGGATGATGATCAAAATATTTTGAGAGCGTGGATCTCTAGAGTGTTGTATGGTGCATCCAACCATATCTAGAAGGCTACAATAAGAGGTTTTTCAAATAGTTTGAAGACAGTATAGAAGCATATTCACAATAACCCACATGCTAGGAAATGTATATTATCATTTCAAACTTACAAATTTCATATATAATGAAAAATTTAATCAAAAAGAAAAACCAATTATAACAGAACAATAATATGCCAGACATAATTGAATGCAACAAATACATAATTCATATGTATTAAATAGTAGAATTCACCATATAGAATACACCTAACAATATAAAATTTTATTAATGAAATGTGAAATGTTTACAAGTCCAATTATGGTACACCAGTCCTCATCCCTAATCCATAAAATTTCAAATCCTATCCAAGATTCCTCCTCTGGACCCCGAGGTAACAGCAGAGGACTCCTATTAGTGAAACATGTATTTACTTTTCCCATAGTTATCAACTAGCTTCCATTGATAAGTAGTTGGAAAATATAGACTGATCATCTCCTTTTCCATTACGCTGAGCTTCACGTTTTTAGCATAAGAGAACTCTAGAATTTTTGTACATATGGTTTTGAAGTCAAATAACATCTCGAAAAGTCTAATTCTCGGGACATTTTTTTTTTGGGGGGGGGGGGTAAGAAAGACCCCCCCTAAAGGTGGCTTGTGGAGGTTTTGCTACCCCCCCTCCCCCCCAAAAAAAGATGTTTTTTAAGGTATTTGGGGGGCAGTCCTTAAAATCCCCCCTCAAAACTCAAAATCTCAGGACTTTTGAGGGGGGGTTTTCAGGAACGCCCCCAAATAACTTAAAAAAACTTTTTTTTTTTGGGGGGGGGTGGGGGTAGAAAAAATGCCGCAAGACACCTTTAGGGGGTGTCTTTCTAAACCCCCCCACCCAACAGTCCCGAGAATTAGAATTTTGAGGGGGGTTTTTAAGGACTGC
>LPNX011213799.1:191972-239748 GCA_001517045.1 Pseudotsuga menziesii | reverse complement strand
GGGGGGGGGGGGGGGGGGGATTTCAAAACCGCCGCCAAAAGGGTATTTTGTTGTAGTGATTGTTTAAGGTGTTTCCATTTGACCATAATTCTTGATGAACTTGCAATAGTAGCTTTTCAATCATATGAATCCTCTAAGATTCTTAAAGTTTTTAGGACTTGGCCATTCCATGATAGAGTTAATTTTTTTAGGGTCTACTCTAATTCCTTCATGAGATACAATATGACCCAAATATCTCATTTCCTAAACCCCAAAGGAACACTTAGAACGAATGAAATATAGTTGCTGCTCCTCCAATATGATTAAGACCTTGTCAGCATGTTGTACATGTTCTTCAAAATATTTGCTATGGATTAGTTTATGATCAAGAAATACTAACAAATTTTTTTTAGGAAGGGTTTACAAAATTAACTCAGCAAACTTTGAAATGTGGAAGGTGCATTAATAAGGACAAATGGAATCTCCAAAAATTCATAACGACCTTCATGTGTTCTAAAGTTTTTTTTTAGAATGTCTTATTTCCCCATTCTAATTTGATGATATTTAGAATGGAGATCAGACTTAACAAATAAAATTAATTCCTAATCATCTAATAATTTATCAAGGACATGATAATGAAACTTATATTTAATGGGCATCTTATTGAGGTCTCTATAATTTGGACACATACACCATGAACCCTAGTTTTTTCAAACCATCACCACTGGTGCAAAGAAAGCACTTTGTCTAGGTTGGATGATGCCTGCATCTAACATTAATTGAAACATATTTTCAATATCACTCTTGCATATGATGCATGAACGTACTAGTTGTACGTGAAAAACATGGACATGATCTCGAGAAGGTAGAATAACTATAGACATATATCCAAATACCTTTAATTGATTGTCATTAACTTATTGGTCATCCATTGGGATAAAGGGTATATATATGCTTAATCATCTAGTGAGCACAATTGTTCAATTACTCCATGGTGTCTCGTTTTTAGTAATTTTGTCATGTTGTTAGATCTAATCACTTGAGAAGGTTTCCCGGGAATACCTCTAAGTTCAATTTATTTTCCTTCTAAAGAGAATCTCATGAAAAGTTCCTAAAAATTAAGGGTCATTGTTCCCTATGATTATATCCATTCGACCCCTGGTACAACATGAGCACCACACATTTGGATTGCAATCATTGGAATATCCAATAAATACTTCCCAATAGTAATTGTAATATTATGGCACTTCCCTGAATAATTTATGGTACTTTTATCTATAACCATTACTTGAAATTATAGTGTTGGATATACACATAAATTGACAACTTTGGATAATTTACAGTTGATGAAGTTACATGTGCTACAATTATCAATCAATGCCATTACCTTTTTCTTTTTTATGTCCTTCTAATATGAGAGTTTGAGGAGTGAAAATTCTAGCCAATTCACGACATGATATGGATTGTGTAGTATATTTTAGATCTACATATTGATTTTTTTCTCAATTTTTTTATCTTCTTCCTCTTCATAGTCTCTGCTGAATAATTTCCTATCACTACAAATCTACCCCTTATTGTACTCATTACAATTTAAACATAGTCCATTTGCTCTTGTTTCCTTCTTGAGGTGCCAACCATGTAAACTAATTGAGGTTGGAGGAGGAAACATTTCCCTCTCTGTAGATGTTAGTAGCAACCCTTCTAATAGCCATGATTTTACTTTCAACTCTCCTTTCCAAACTAAAATCATTCTCCAATGATCTAGGTTCAAATATATGTAACCCATGTTGATTTCTCTCCTTTAAGGTACCCATAAATAGCTCCAATATATTATCCTCTGGAATGTTGTTCACTATAAGACCCAACATCTAAAAATGATTAATGTGCTCTGTAACTAGACCATTTTGTTTTAGATTTTTTACTTGTCTAAATAAGGCGTCACTCTTGATTTCCCCATAACATGATATCAACTCATCCATAAATATAGACAAAAATACAATAGAGCACCTTTTATGGTCACAAAGCTATTGGTTTTATACAAATTTATCATGTTCAAAATACAAGGATGTAAAAGTTACCTTTTGTGAAGTTTCCACTTGGTGTATATAAAAGAATTGCTTCATCTAGAATATCCATGTTATTGAATCATCTCCATTGAAATTTATCATATCAATCTTGGGAATGAAGTATTTCCTTGGCCTTCAGTTGAAGCCATCATGATGTGATGAATGATCAAATGTTCAGGACTGAAACCTCTTTTTCTCAAATTATTTTTTAATTGTACCAATTTGTGACTAGGACAAGTCCCTCTTGATATGATTATCTTCTTTTTAAGGATCTAAAGTACGAGAAATGATATGCCTCATATCATTCATAATTACCCTCTACATAACATCGATATTATTATCTTGGTGGTCCCTCCCTATTGGAAATGTTTGAAGCAATTAAAGGAATTTCCCATGCAGCAAAAATGTTCAACTTGGCCAACCATCTAGATAATATAGTAAAAGTAAACTATGGCAAATGCTAGGAAATTGGTGAGGCAATATAGTTTCCTTCATTGCTTATGTATATATTAATGATGAAAATACCTCTAGTTGATAAGGTATAATTCAACAATACAACTCCACCAATGATGAATAATTTCTTTATTTTTTCACATAAGAGTGCTCCAACCAAGTCATCGAGGACCAGAGTGCTACTCGAAAATTGGTTTCAAGTGTTGAAGATAAAATGTGATAGATGGAGAGTACCATAACCAATCCATTGAATCTTAAAACCACTAAGAAACATATAGTTGGATCTTGACCACACTATGGTGTGGTATATGCAAGAAATATATGGAGATTCTATAGAGATAGACTACTACTGAGACATACAAGAACTAATTTTTTACTTTTCTAGATAGTTGAATACTGCATTCCAATTGAAATTAGCCTAGAATACTCAGGAAGATATAATATTGCCCCTTAAAAATGGTGAAAAGGAAGATCTATATGAGACTTTTATCTACATTACAACTTTTGGTGCAGAAGACAAACTAGAGAAACAACAAACAATTGTTTCATCTGGAAGTCAAGGGAAAGAACCAGGAAATGAATCACATAGTTAATCGACTTGGGATGATGGAGAATAGCATTTAATAAAATAAGGGGTTGATATTGAATTTGAGGATCCAAAAATAAAATAGAATATTGACCAGGTCATCGAGCAAATTTTCCCATATCATAAGAACATTAAGGGAAAATACACCCGACAACAGTCCAAGAAAAGGAATCTACTCCTGACATCATCAATTGAGGAAGACTTAGTTGAGGTTCAAGATCAAGTTAAGTCCATAATAATCGAAGCTGTTAAGAATAATGTTACAACAAATCTATATATTCATAATACCTTTTCACATTAATGGGGGGCAATATCGACTAAGGAAGTCAAGGTAAATCCTCTTCTCTTACCACCTATACATAAGAGCCTCACACAACTCAGAACCCCACTATAGAAAAAACCTGTCAAAGTATTTAGAAACCCCACCTTTTTTCGCAACTCATATTGAAGAATAAAACCACCCCATGTATCATTAGAATGACCAACCCTCACCATTAATCCATAAATTACTAAATTATTGGCAATCTTACCATCAATGTCCTTAGACACTTTGTCCACTATATTTATGCAACTACAACATTTAACCACAATCCAACCTATCCTTGAAAGAATAATATGGCCTAGAAAATCGCTTTCTTTCCACACCCCTACAATGTTCCTTTAAGCCTCCTCAATCCAAGAAATCTCTTCAACTTCCATCAATTTGATCAGTTATCAAGCCAAAAAATCCATCACCTACAAATTATTTTCTAGCCAGTACATCACTTATTTCAATGATCACTTCGTCATCCATCACTACAATACCTTTATAAATCTTACCTAAATATGTAACAACTAAGTATTCAAGCATTATCAAGACAATCATCTTTTTGACTAGCTTGCTATCTACCCAAACGACTGTACCACCGATTGTCTCGATGCCTGTCATTCCAATGACCATTTCCCCAACTGTGTCATTGGTACCCATATCAATTGCTTAGAGTCCCACCACCATCCTATCCATCACCACTAGCTCCCCAACAAGTACCATACCTATACCATCAACCTTTCTTGCACTAACTTTTACAACATCAACCATAACAACAATTATCCCAACTCCATCAATATCAACTATTAATCATTACCTTCGACCAACGAATAAGATGATTAAGTAGAATGCAAGAAAAATAGAAAAGGGTAATCATAAGAAAAATAATCAAAATGAAGGATCATAGTACCATTCTAGCAAACAAATCGTTCATTAATGGCCTCATGAATACTCACTCCTACTAAATCCTTAGATGAAGAACTAGACAATTTCTTCAAAGTAATTAATAAAGAAAGGAATAACCAATGGAAAAATGATAACAAAAGGCTTAAAGTATTGAAAAATGAACAAGAAGATGCATGGAAGCATGTACAATAGAAGGTGAACAAGTAATTTCCCCTCTAGTAGAACAACTATAATGATACCTAGATATATTTTAGAGCCTCATCGAGTCTATACTGACCTATTTCCTGTTAGTATTTTGAGTAATAATGAAGAACTATGAACTTTAATTTTTTTTATCAATCACTGAACAATATCAATCTCATAATCATATCAACCATACAAAACATTCATCCACATAAGACAAGATATATCTTGGGGAAAAACCTCTAAACATATAGGATGAAAACAATTCTTCACAGTATAATCGATAGATTGCAGATAATTACTTTTACAACATAAGAAGATTTCCAGATAAAAGATAACACATAGAAGCAGAGAAGAGAGATCCACTATAACAATTGTAATGATCTTTCCATATTCCTAACATATTAATAACAAGTCAAAACTCATGCCATGCAAAACCTAGCGAATGATTTTCTCAAAGAATTCTCCAGGAGCATCAACCACAGCGAATACAATTTTAGGAGCATCAATTAGGATCTTCGGATTCTCTGCATGCACACATTAGCACCTTGCCTGCACTAGTGCCAATTCAGTGCCTTGGAATACACTCCATGCAAAAGATATGTGCCCTAGCTTCAATCAGGGTCTTTAACTGATTTTGAACTAAAATCAACCTTTAACTAAATGTTGATCACTTAGTTAACATGCTAACTTAAGTTTCATAGTGCTTCATCTTAGTTCCATCCGTGCAAATCACTTTATTTAATATTTTTAACTTTGCATGGATCATAGAGAGATTCTTTATTTAACCAGAGCACATAAGATTTAACTAAGATTTAATTGAGGCACTAATTGAGGCATTCATATTTGACTGAAGCTTTACAACTGTATCTTTACTTAGCTATCTTTAGGTAGTTCAAATTATCTCTCTCATTCTCTTTATTTCTTATCTCTTTATTTTACTGCATGGTCAATATGTGTTTAACTTAATCATCTATCATATCATATTATAATCAGAAGAATTATCACAAGTTATGATCATATTATATTACCCATACCATATAGTCATATGCTAAAGTAATTCACTCTAGAGGTGATCAATATCTAGAGGATACTTAATAGATTTATCCATCTCGAATGACCATGGTTCTTAATATATCACATAACATTTACCTCTATGACTAGAGGTCCACCTGAATGGGTATCTGTTTTTTGGATGACTGCATGAGGATCATAACTTGATACAAACCACAAGTTCATCTCCATAATTGAATATCTGTCTCATAGGGTACCATTTATGAGAATCAAAATGACTCGATACAAACCACAAGTCTACAGTCTTCATACAAACCACAATACTTTACAGTACGGGTATCACCACCTCAATCATACAATGATATAGATATAACTTGATACAAGCCACAAGTCCTTGCTTGATACAAATCACAAGTTTGTAGAATGACTCATGATGCTATACAATCAACACTCCCTCTCAGCGAGGGAGGTATTCTTTGTTGTTCTAGAAATTCTCTTCCATACTAGGAATTCTTTGCCATTATACCAGGCATTCTTTGCCTTATCAATCTTATCTCAAAAGTATCTAAACTTCATCACTAATAGTGGATTTGTCAACACATCTGAAATATGCTCATCGGTAGATATGTACTGAATATTTACCTTACTTGACCATGACTTTGATGAAGTAAAACTTTATCTCAATTTGTTTTATCATAGCACATCTCCAATTGGATACACAACTCGACTAGATACATATACTCAATTGGATACACATACTCGGATGGATACAGATAATCGACTGTATACAAATACAAAGTATGGTCACTCTCTCCAATCATCACAAGTATGGTCACTCTCTCCAACCATCATAGTATGGTCACGCTCTCTAGTCATCATAATTTTGGTCACTCTCTCCAACCATTGCAAATATGGTTATGTTAGGATTTATAATCCTCCCTTGTCCAAACTATCTATTAGATTACATTTTCCTAACTTAGGAGTCATTTGATTATTATTGGGTCCACTAGTACCGTTGGGTCCACTTGGCCTAATGGGGACACATGTACCAGTTACTAGAGTGTGGGGAACACCGATAGAAGATAACTCGAACTAACTACACCTTCATGCATTATTTTAGGTGCCTCCTAGACCAATCCCTACATTTTAGGAGCCACTGGGAGTGTTGACACTAACCTCCTTCAGTTTTTTGAAGTTGGTAACTAGTCAAGCCTAGTTATGCTTTAGTTATATTCAATTAGATATCCTCCAATTCAATTAGTTCCAGTTATGCATGGAGACATGTGGGAAAGTGCCAGTTCTCACCTACTTCCCACACGTATCACTGTAGTTAGACTGGTTTAACTGATTGTAACTGATTAAGAGACTGGATTAGACATCTGGAGTTAGTATAATGGACTCCGATAGTGATTTAGACACTTCTAGTTAGCCATGCAGTCAGTCTAATTTGGTAGATTCAAATTCATCGCCCATGATTCGAATTATCCTATTTGTAACACAATTTTATACTACTGGGAGTAATGAAGTTTATACTGTAATTATATGAGCAATAATTGTCTGTTTCCTGTGAGATTTGATTTGTTCAGTGTGTATTATTCATTCCTTTTCACTACATAATAATTAAGAATCTGATTTCACTCATTGCTTGAAGATCTAATGGCACAACAATTCTAATATGGTATCAGATCCATCTCATGCAAGCTTCAAGTTTGTCTACTCTCTATTGTACACCAGAAGCAGCTGGGTTTCCACAAAAGTCCTGCAAAGAGTGCCTTGCTTCCTAATTTATTTAGAGTAGCGGTGTAGGTGTGATGAACCCTGGAAAAGTGTACATGTTGAGAGGGAAGGCTTGATTCTGACATAGTGTGAATTATTTTTGGTTTTGTAGTGATATTTTGTAGGTTCAACTTCATATGGATTCGATATTACTAGTTCCTCTTCTTACTCGATCCACAAGATATTCAAAATGGAAATTGAAGATGATTTCATATCTAAAGAGACAAGGTCTCTACACTACTACATATGGCTCAAAAGTCCCATGAAACTTTGCCACAAAAAAGTTAAAATCATTGTTTTCACGGAAAAACAATTTAAATTTTTGGAAGAAATTAAAAATGCCCCCGATGATCGTCGCTATAGCGATGAAAGGTCAATAAAGTCTCTATAGAAATGAAAGTATCATTGAAGGTTTATTTGAATTATTTGTATGGAAACATTATTTTCATGTATTCTTTTCACCCATAGTTTCTTTTGATAAAAAATATATCTATATGTTTATAGACATAGGTGCACATGTCATTAAGTCCCATGGGACCTATATTGTGCTTTTGTATGGGGACTCCTCAAGGGTGTTGTAATGAGAATCATTGACTATTACACAAACCTATTTTATTTATTACTTTATTTGTCCTATAGAAAATAATATTTTTCATTAGGTCATTTTCATGTGTTTCACCAAATTGGAAAAGTGCATTTGGAACGTAAAAGTGTAATGCCCATTACACTAAAGATGAACATAATTTTAGATTTTGTGTTGATAGTTCACAAGTTATTCACATTCTAGATTAGGCACACAACATATGTTTTTAGGTGGTATAAAGTAGAATATAGGAAGTTATGATCTTCAATCTAAACAAGCATACAAAATTGTAGTGTACGTACTGATCTTTGTAGACAAACACTAGGATATTTCCAACTGATATGTATTTTTCTCTCATGGTTGATTTTATCATTATATGGTGTTTGTGAAGGAAAAAAATGATGAAAATATATTCTTTTTTGGCTATCTCTAGGCTTATTTTGGGACTCCTTAAATAGGCTTTGAAGTGTAGGTATGTGAGTTTTGTATGTACTTGTGGGAATACAAACTCACTAAAGGTTGTTTAACAATTGCTATGAAATTATATTTTATAGAGGGATTGCTGTGTACCTATTTAATGAATAATGATAAATAATTACATGTAAAAAGAAATCTCAAAGTCATGGTCATATATGCAATGTTTACACCAGCTTTTTCTTAGTGTAGTTATAAGATAATCTAACTATCACATGGAAATTTATATGGTTTTTGAAACCAACTTGAGTTTCAAAAACACCACTTTGAGAATTATAGGGGAGATGGAAATGTTAGGTATATGTGTATAAAATTAGAAATCCATAAATGGGAAAAGCTTCCAAAAATTTTCATAGGAAAACATAAACATCATGTATTCACTAATTACAATATTCGTGAAAACAAAGAGTAGGTAATATAGTCAAAAAAGAAGAACATGTTCCCAAGGGTCAAATGTCAAGATTCCAAAGATGGACATCACAAATTTGATATTTTGGGTTTTCATTTCTTTGGGAGTGAGCTTCCAATGATGTTGGAGCAAAAAAGGACTTTTGAATTGAAGCTAAATTTTCATGATAATTAGGATAGGCCAAAGATATTTCCAATTCAGGATCCCTAGGCTACACAATACGATTTTTCCAGGTCTTGAATGGTTCTCAAATTTAGGAACATTAGATGAAGATTAGGATGAATTTGGACAAGATCCTTCACCTTGTTTGAACCCAACCCGTTACACTTCATTGAGTGGATAATGATATACTATGGTTTCTATTTGTGGCTAAAACCTATCCACTTCTAAAATAATATAAATTGCCAAGATCCTTAAAACATGTGCACTTGACCTTGTATTTATCCCATACAAGTTCCAAAATATCCCTACCATACAAGTTCCAAAACGGGATGAACACCTTTGTATCAATTGACTTCACTGTAATAAAATCATATCTTTTACATGAGTGATACTTTTATTTCCTCCCATCAAAGACTTGAGTGATAAGTTATACCGCTAGATAGCTAATAATATCGTTGAGTTTTTTTCTAATCATGTTTGCAATATTTCTCCCATATTTAGAATTTTAACAAGGTATTAGAGTAGTACCAAAATAATGGTCATGTAAATTTGGAGTGCATCTTGGAATGCATGATTAGTGAAAACATATGATCAATATAATATTGGATTATTTATTTTTAATTATTTTCCTGAAATTTTTTATCATGGTTATTTCAAGATGAAGGATTTAATATTTTGCGAAAGGAATAAAGGCCTAGTACATTGGTATCAAGTAAATATATAATATATTGCCATTGTATCAAACATTTGAAGTCATTGTATTACGTATTGGGAGCCAATATCCCCCTATCTTTCCAACCTCACAAGACAAGAATGGAAGTCCTCTAAAGCAATGGGATTTATATGGGAGGATGTTGTCATATAAGAATACTTTGTGGCGAACTCAAAGATAGTCCTGTCAAGATTATAGGTTATGAGGATTTATTGATATGTTCTTTTAATTCTATTAGAGACTACACTCCCATGGATGGATATGAATCTCTATGCCTCATATAAGATATAGAAAACCCTCAATGGTGGTGTATGGTAGTGTGGAGTTTTAAGTGTCCCCAAAAATGCATATTTTCATCTGGTTTTTACTTGATAGAAAAGTTTTAACCTGGGACAGATTGAAAACAATGAATTACAATCGCCTAGGGAGATGTTTTGTGTATAATATGTCTAGTGAAACTAATATACATTTGGTCTTTTCCTCCCCTTAGACAGTCCAAATATGGAAGGAACTAAAGGTTTTAGTTGGTATAAGAAATATTTGGTCAAGGTCAAGAATGTGTCGCTATAGCTAGTGATTAGAATAGTTTGTTGGAATAACGACGAAATCACATAGAGTGTCGCTATAACAATGATTATAAAGGGAAAAAAACATAAAAGGTAATCATATTAAGAGTCATTAGATGTCAAGAGACAAATAGCATGTCACTATAATCATCATCATCGTAATCTTCATCGTCATCATCGTCGTCATCACCATCTTCATCATCATCATCATCTTCATCATTATCTTTATCATCTTCATCATCATCTTGATCATATTCATCATCATCGTATTGATCGTCATCATCATTGTCACCATCATCATGATCATCTCATCATCATGCTCATCATTGTCATCATCATCATTTTCATCATGATCATGATCATCATCACCATCATCATCATCATCATCATTGTCATCATCATCACCATCATCATCATCATCATCTTCATCATCACCATCATCATCATCATCGTCGTCATCATCATCATCGTCATATTCATCATCATCATCATCATCATCATCATCATCATTATCATCATCGTCATCTTCATCATCATCATCTTCATCATCATCAATATCGTCACCATCATCATGATCATGATCATCATCATAATCATCATATTCATCATGATCATAGTCGTCATCACCATCTTCATCATCATCATCATCACCATCTTCATCATTATCATCATCGTCGTCATTACCATCATCATCATCATCATCATCATCATCATCATCTTCATCATCATCTTCATCATCATCGTCGTCGTTGTCATCATCATCATCATCCTCATCACCCTCTTCCTCATCAACATCTTCATCATCATCGTCATCATCATCATCATCACCATCACCATCGTCATCATCATCATCATCATCACCATCATCATCATCACCATCATCACCATCATCATCACCATCTTCTTCATCATCATCATCATCATCATCATCTTCATCTTCTTCATCTTCATCAGCATCATCATCATCATCATCATCATCTTCATCATCGTCATCTTCATCATCATCATCATCATCGCCATCATCATCGTCGTCGTTGTCATCGTCGTCATCATCCTCATCATCATCATCATCATGTCCATCATCATCACCATCATCATCCTCCTCATCAGCATCCTCATTGTTGTCATCATCATCATCATCATCATCATCATCACCATCACCATCCCCATCATCATCATCATCATCGTCATCATCATCATCATCATTGACATCATCATCATTGTCATCATCATATCATCATCATCATTGACCTATGATCATCATCACCATCATCCTCAACATCATCATCATCCTCATCGTCATCATCATTAGCATCATCATCATCATCATCATCACCATCATTATCATAATCATCATCATCGACATCATCATCACCACCACCATCATTAGCATCATCATCATCACCATCACCATCATCATCATCATAATCATCATCATCATCATCACCATCATAATCGTCATCATCATCATTGACATTATCATCGTCATCATCATTCGCATCATCATCATCATCACCATCACCATCGTCATCATCATCATCATCATCGACATCATCATCATCATCATCACCATCATCATTATTGTCATCATCATCACCATCATCCTCATCATCATCATCATCATCCTCCTCCTCATCATCATTGACATCATCATCACCATCATCATCATTAGCATCATCATCATCATCATCATTGCCATCATCATCATCATCATCATCATCATCATTGACATCATCATCGTCATGTCGAATCAATGACATTTATATTAATGTGAATCAATGCATTGTTAAAAATTCCCATTATGTACAAATCCATGATGTTAACACCCCTTATGTTGAACAATTGAGGAATAAATGTGGTCGAGAAATCATAAAAGGATACCTAAATATTGGTAAAGCTTAGTAGTCTTGAGTCCCTTATTAAAGTGCACATTTTGGTTAATTCATTGCAAAATTTAAAGGTATAGATTTATGAGTATGAAAATCTACAGTTGACAATTGATCCGCTGGGGGAAAGTTGCGCAAGGGAGAAGTTTTGATGGAAAGGAGGAAGTGGCTAACAAGACGAAAAGATCGATGGCTAAGTAATAAAGTAAATAAAATCTATGGTTGTGAGATAGTCCATAGAGTAAAGATGCACGCTTGAAAAAATGAGAAAGGCTAGCAGATTATGTAGAATAGATTTTGATCCAACAGTTTAGACAAAAAAATGCAATATTATCAATGGTCATTATCTATTCCAGAGTACGAAGCTGTGAGATAATTAAAAAGGATGAGTGGTAAAACTGCTTTCCACGTGGTGACTTTTGGTGAGTTCTGCTGACGAAAGTGGTAAGAGAAAAACATCTTGGTAAGGACCCCGGAATAGTCTGTTGTATAAAAAGTAAAGTTGACCTAGGTAAAGTCATTTCAATTGCATGCTATGGGTGAAAGAGAAGTGGACAGTGCGCCATCATTTCCAAAGTCAACTTCTACGTATCCACAGTTACAGGTAAGCCTTGAAACGCTGAAACTTTGTTTGAAGAATTGTCGCCATTGTTTATTATGGAGAAGGAACAGGGTTCAGGAGTATTATGCAGAGTCTTGGATGAGAGAGAATAGGTTGTTGTTGATAGGGAGAGGAATGTATGTGACCCTATTCTGTCAGTTGGTAGTGTATCAGTTTCAAAGGAGCATTTGTGGTAGTATAATTCACAAGGGAATGATATTCTGAATGTCTGCAGTTCTTTCTTATATTATTTTGCTATTGAACAAACCCTACCTTTTCCTGAATTTTTCGAATGGTGCACGAATATTTACTCCTCCTCCGAAAGAGTTATTATGAGCATTACCACGTCAAAAATCCTTTGTAAATTTGACGTGAAAATTATTCGCGGGATATTCAGTCTGCCTGATAATTTCCCTGATACCTGTGAGTCGTTAAATGAACAAGTTTTAATTGAAATGTATAAAAATTGTAGAGTTGAAGTCAGATGCCAGTTTTTATCCAGTATTTTGAAAGATGGTCAGTCATTAGAAGGTCTATTTCTACCATACAATGTTAATATTTTCAAGAAGGAAGTACAGTTGGTCATGTCCCTGGTCAGTACAATTTTGGTTTTGGATAATGATATTCATATCAATGAAGTCATCTTAGGTTTCTTGCTGAGTATAGGTTCAAGTGACCCTGAGTCCCATTTAACCCGTTGTTTCAATCTTGATGAATATCTAGCCGAGGTTATCCATGCTCAGTTGGTCGAATTCCCTAAAGTCAGGTTCTTTAGATATCAGTCATATTTACTGAACATGCTTTTGTGTTCTAATGTTCCATAGTTTTAGTTCTTGTCCACCATTTTCTCTCCGGACCTCCCGAAACAAATTAACATGTTTGAGTTCGTAAATACAATCATGGCCGAGATTTACAAATTGTTGTTTGATGATGTCTTGCCAAGGGTGTTAGAAGACATGAGACTTATGCTACAGTATTCCTCAGAAGACAAAACATGAGATTGGTTCTTATATAAATAATTTACTATTCTGAGAGTGTATGGGTTCACTGGGGAACCATACAGGTTTTCCACTTTTTTGACTCCAAGAATCTTCACACTAGAGTTTATGAGATAGAGGTTATGTGCAGAAGAAGAACATTTTGGGGCATTTACAAAGTCTTCCAATGTTAAATTTCCTCTCAAAGTTAGTTCGTTCATTTTTAAAAATAAAAGCGCCTTGTTAGTCATACAGAAATTTTTAGAAGTTATGGATTTTCAGAAGGAGCAAAAAGTAAATTATGATCCACATCACATTATTTCTCAAAGGAAGCAGTTGAACAAAAATAAAGCATTTGATCATCAAACTATTGAAAGCTTAGATAAACTGGAAAATTTGGCTAATTTTGAAGAAAATTCAGAAGCTGATGAAGATAGGAGGAACAGATTGACTGCAGTGGCTCAAAGGTCTGTTAATTCCAACATTTTGAATAAGAGGAGTCTTTCTGAAACTGATGGCATGGATGTAGATGAAGATATTTCTCATAAAAATATCAAAACAAACCCTCAAGGTGATCAAAATATTTTAGAAGAAATAGTTTCAGAAGATTTAAAGAAGATGGTTTTGTTCCAGAAAAAATCTGTATAGATGCATCAATATTCCTTCGAAGAAGAAAGTAACGCAGAATCCAGTTCTCGCTACAAATCCAGGACAGAGTTAGTATCAAGTTATGCTGACAAACAAATGCAATCATCAGAGGAAACTAAGAATCTGCTTCGTCGAGTTATAAATTTAATCAATCAAAAGACTTCATTGATTTCTACTCGAGATGCAGAGAGGAATACCCTAAAATTCACCATGGTTAGTGACAAGAAAGCATCTGAAATGGAGGTGAAGTTAGACAAAATCAGTGTTCCTGATAAGATACAACTCCATAAACAAACTGGAGATGTTATTTACTCTGATTTGTTACATGCTATTATGAAAATTAATAAATTACAGTCCCTTGTAGATAAGATGGAGGTTCAATTGAAGCATGAAAGGGTGGAAAAAAAAGCAAATTTGATTCAAATTAAAAAGTTGTAGGGAGATGTTGTAAGCTTCGGGACCGTAACAGGGTAATATGCAGGCGACCAAAAAGCTTCTAGAAGAGAAGGACAACACCATTCAATTATTGAAGAAGAAGCTTAAAGTCCCTAATGTTGAACGCGTTCAATCTTCAAAATTATTTACACTTCAGGAGGAAAGCAAGAAAATTTATCAGGAGATCATGGACTACAAAGGAAAATCATTGAAGCTGCTTGAGGAGAAAAACAAGTGGGAAATAGAAAGAACTGAATTGATGGATCAGATTTCGAAGTTGAAAAAGGATCAAAATGATGAAAAAGAAATTATGGAAGAATTGATGAGTCAAACCCTTGTTGACACTAATTTACCCCTTGCTAGTATTGAAAGAACATTAAATGAATTTTATGTAGATGCTCTATTAGTTCATATGTCATAGGTAAGTCTGAAAGAGGTGGAGATTAAAGAATTAAAAGAGGAAAATGAAAAAATCAAATCAGAATTGGCTAAGAGAATTGAGGAGAAGAATAAAGCATTGAATGATAAAAGCCAATTGCAGAAAATGTTCAGTGAATTAAAGGAAAGAAGTACAGGAAAACTCCTTTACAGGGAGCTAAACATTTAATTTGGAATACATTGTCTATGGAAATCACCAAGTTTAGGCATTATTTAAATTTTATTGATGATGAAAGTGCACTAGTCAATTTAGCTACTCAAAGATTGAAGTTGGCCAATGAAACTATGGAAAAGAAGTCTTTGAATACTGCTGACAATGCTTTGAATTTCTTAAATTCTTTAACATATCAGAATTTGCAGGACATTGGGATTAAGGACAGAGTAGCAATTGTCTTGTGGGAAAAGACTTTTATAAATAAACATCATCTCATGAAAGTGGTGCAGGATAAGGCGAATACAATGTCTTCTCAAATAAAGGATTTCAAGCTTGCTTTCAAAGATCTATTTGATGATGGTCTCCCTTCTTTTTGGGATGACAAAGGAAGGTTATTTTCCCAGGAGCAATATCATAGTTTATTGGTACAGAATCGCATGGACCATTCCAAATTTGAAGATTTAATTAAAGGGTTAACAGGAAAGATCATTGTGGAAAAATTGGCAGAGGACTTTGAGATATTGGATAAGTTTTTAATTATTAAGAAAGGATTTCCTGTCGTGTCTTATGAAGCTGATGTGGATTTGGAGGTGTCAATTAGAGAGATGATAGAATACAACACCCCAAATGCGGAACAATGGAAGATCATGGAGAAATTTGGAAATACCAAGTACATACTTCATTCATGAAGATAGGTGTTGCAGTTGTGAAGCTGTTTGTTTGAGATACATTGCAGTTACTAAGTTTTCTATAATCAAGCAATCTTTTGTTTGAATCAAATCATGTAATTATGATTCTTAGTTGTTAGGGATATGGTTACAAAAACTTTGATTAACAAATTAATTGGTTATTGATCTTCTTGGGAGGAAACTACTTCTATATATATTTGAATTTATTTGATGTATTGGGGGTTGGAACCCATAAGCTTGGACCGATGTCATTGAGAACTCATGATTTTTGAATGAAATTACAGAGCTCAATGCGAGTTGATCTCCAAAGATTCATGTGTCGTTTATGTTACAGTCTATGCCTTCTTTCCCTGTGATTGTTTTCTAAGTGTTTACCTTCCATTCTATTTTCTTTCATATTTGAACGTAGTGTTTAATAGTTTCATAATTCATACATGTTATGCTCTGGCTATTGTTTCAGATATTCACAAATATTTCCTCTAAAGTTGATATGGAATTCATCTTGTGATGCTTTGTATTGATGGTCTGTTCATGTTTCTCTCTGATTGCCTGAAAATCAATGAATGACTGTAACTGAATGATTATCCTGCCTTTGTTGAAATTCTGTGTATGAAGCTTTGTATTATCTTTATCTGTTTTGACTCCATTTCCCAATGGTTATATGTTTTGGTTCAACCATCTGCATAACTTAAATTGTTTACTCTAATATCTAGCCTTGTTATATTTATATCTGAGAGATCCCTCTCCGGAAAGAAAATCCAGTTTCTTTCTAAAGTGGTTTTTGTTGTTACCTTGAGATTACCTTTACAACCTTGGGTATATTTTGAGTGCTAACAAATTGGCGCCGTTACCGGGGAACGAAGGTGTAAATCAGCCCTAGGAGGAACGACAAAGTTTATAAAGATCAAGAAAATATTTATGTGGGAAAAAAAGAATTTTTGTTAGTGAAGAAGGTTGTACATTTGCCCTGGCGACGCCAGTTTAAAATTATTTCAAGATTTCAAAAGACATTTTGGATTCGAAAAGACATACACGAGGTAATTCTGATACTAATGTTTTACGACGTTTGGAGGATCCAGAAAATTATTTAAGAAAAAAGACAAAGAAAAAATAGATATTTCTTTGTTTGGTGCATCATCTTCTCAAGATTTTCATAGCATCCTTGATCAAGAATGGGAAATTAATGTTGAAAAGGGTTTGTTGAAATCTAAATCTGAATCTGATCTTAAAAATGTTGAATTCAACCCTCGTAGATTAGAATATTATTTAATTGATTCCCTTTGGAGAGATCTTCAATAGTCTGCAAAGGTTGAAGAAGCACCTATTGTTCAAATCATTCAAAATTCCTCAGTCCCTCCAAATCCACCTAGACTAATGGCAGCCAAATTTTCTCCTTTACATTTACCTGTTGTATTGCATGATCTTCCCCAAAATTATTCCCAGAGAATTTCTTTATTTGATGGAGAGGGAGGTATAACAACAAAGCAGCATGTAGCTAAATTTGAAGATTTTGTTGACTTGGAAAAAGTTGATTATGCGGATGTTAAAATGTGGTTGTTTGCTCAAAGCTTATCAGGGGAAGCAAAAAAATGGTTCAAATATTTTCCAGCTGCATCTATCCTGACCTTTCCAGCTTTCCAGAATGCATTTCTAGAAAGGTGGGATGATAAACAAATCCCTTTGCAGCTTTTGTGCCAATATAATAGTATTAAGAAAGGGGCTTTTGAATCTGTTCATGAATTTTCAAGCATATTTATGAGAGTTCATAACTCCATTCCAGAAGATATAAAACCTTCTACAACTGCTGCTAAACTTCACTATGTTGAGCCCTTTGATAATGACTTTGCATTTTCATTAAGAGAGAGAAAATCAGTGAGTCTTGCTGCCATGTTCATAGATGCTTTAGAAGTGGAAGCAAATATGATGGCGAGTGGAAAAAACAAACAAAGAGACATTGATAGGAGGAAAATAAGAGAAGAAAATATTCCTTCTACTTCTTCTTCTGCTACTGATATTAAATTTGAAATGATGTTGAAAACAATGGAGAAGTTAATGGATAGATTGACTATGGACAATAGATCATTCAATAGAGAACAAGATGATCCTCAAATCAGAAATCCAAATTTTAGAAGGCCAAATCCTCCTATGCTTCCACAAAACAGGAAAAGAGATATGAGAAACCCAAGGAATCAAGAAGAACAACAGATTCGACCACCTTTTCCTAAGAATTATGTTGCAAATGAAGAAGACCCCGCTGAGAATGAAATTCATCTTTTTGGGGAATTAGATTCAGAGATATACCTTACTGAAGAAGAACATCACATGTTTGCACAAGAAGGTGGAAATGATGATTTTGAAAGGGAATCAAAGCAGTATCAGAGGGGTTATTTACATGCTATGGATGATGTACAAAGGAAGATCAGATTGAGAAACAGAGAAGTTGTTGTAAATAAAGGGAGGCTAAATTCAAACCATCCTTCTACCAGTTCAATAAATACAGTAAGAGGAAAGGAAATACAAAAATATCCTATTGTAAATAAAGAAGTTGAGAATAAAATAGAAAAACAAAAGGAACAAAAAAAGTGGCACCAATAGATGTAGAGAAAGTTAATTCTATCTTCAATTTGCAGAATGAACTTTCCAAGCTGAAAATATATGTTCCTTTTAATGAGTTGCTGAGGAATAATGAGTACAAGGATACGATAACAAGGATGGTTAAAGGTCAAGGAGAGTTTCAATCAGACATTTTAGAGTTGAAAGATGATAATCCTACTATCTCATTTGGGCCAAAGGTTGAAAGCGTAGATGATGAATAAGTTCCTCCTTTTTATTTGAGTTTGAATGTGCATGATATGGTTGTATATGATGCCATATTAGATTCAGGTGCATCACATAATTTAATTCCTAAAGGAGTAGTTGAAATTTTGGGACTAGAAGTGACAAGACCATATAAAGATTTGTATTCCTTTGATTCAAAGAGGGTGAAGTGTCTTGGTCTAATTAAAGATATGGTAGTGACTTTAAATAAATTGAGAATTAAAACAATAGTAATGGATGTTGTAGTGGTAGACATTCCACTAAAATTTGGAATATTGTTATCAAGGTCTTGGACTTCAAAGTTAAAAGGTAGTTTACAAATGGACATGTCATATGCTACTATTCCAGTCAAAGATGGAAATAGGAGGTTGTATAGTGAGAAAAGAACTCCTTACGTAGTAAGCAGTCAATATAGACCTGATATCTATCATATATATGCTGTCGATACTAATTTGGGATCTTCTATTTTCTTTAATGATACTGTCCCATGTGATTTGGAATCTACATTGCAAATGAAATCTGAAAAGAATGAAAAGGGAGTAAAGGAACAAAATTATTTGGAAAAGAAACAAAAAAGAGATGGTTTGTGGACTATGTATTTTGATGGGTCTGTGGCACAGGTTGGTGCTGGTGCTGTTGTATATATAATTTCTCCTATCAGGGATTTTAAAGCTTTATCATATAAGTTAACATTTGAATGCATGAATAATGTGGCTGAATATGAAGCTTTGTTTCTTGGGTTGCATGCATTGAAAGAGATGGGAGCACAAAGGATAAGAGTTTTGTGAGGTTCAGAGCTTGTAATAAACCAGGTGAATGACAGTTATCAAACTAGACATCCCCGGATGAGAGCTTATAGAAATGAAGTATGGGATATGTTTGGTAACTATTTTACAGAACATACAATTAAGGTGGTTCCTAGATATGAGAATACAATAGCTAATTCTTTGGCGGTTGCTACTGGTAAATTTAAAACTCCAAGTGCTGGTCAAAAGGAATATCAAGTGGATATTGTAAATAGACCATCCATACCTGATAATTGTTAGTCTTTCAACATTCAATCTAGCATTATGATCTTAGGATCTTTTAATTGAGAGAATAACAAGCATAGCAATAAAACATAAGCACAACACAAGAGACAAGAGACACAAAGAATTTTCCTCGAGGAAACCATAAAGGAGAAAACCCCACAACTTCCTCAGAGATAGAATCAGCACAAAAGGTAAAACTAGAAAATAGTAAGATGATCTCCCGACAGCAGCAGTCTCTCTCTCTCACACTGAGAGAGCTTCTCCTCTCTCACTCATTCGCCCCCAATGAGTGAGTCTGTTTGTTGCAAGTGAGATAAATAGAGAGGCTCACTCTCTATTTATATTCTTTCGTTCACTTGAATTGCACTTCAACATGTCGGCTTCACTTAACAATTACTTACTAGAGCTGACATCTCTAGGAGTGTCTAATAACCCTAGTGCCCCACCACTTGTGGGGACTTTGCCTCCTTTAACCAATAGGAGGGTAACACAATGGTGGGGACTATTGCCCTAACTTATAATGAATCACCTAGGGTTGAATTCACTAGGATAGTATAATAACCCAAGGGCCCCACAACTATGGGGACTTTAACCCTTGACCAATAGGAGGGTTACCCACAATGACTTGACATGACTTTCTCATTATAGAAACTTCCCAGAATAAACATCGGGGTATGACATGACTCAAATACATTAAAATACATCATCGGGTTACAATACATAAGAAATACAAGTGAATGCATTCCGAAGTTACAATTACATCAACACTCCCTCTTAACTAGGAAGATGTTCTCTCAACACAATTTATTAGCACAAGTATTCTTCTCTGTATCATCTGAATCATCATCAACTTCTCGTCATCTTCATCTTCAAGTCATATTCATCTTTAGGTCATCTTCATCTGGATCTAGATCATCACTTGATTTGGATCATCATCAATGGATCATACTTGATCTGGAACATCGTCACTGGATCATACTCGATATGGAACATCGTCACTACATCATACTCGATCTAGAACATCATCACTGGATCATACTCGATCTGAAACATCGTCACTAGATCATACTTGATCTGGAACATTGTCACTGGATATGGGTCATCACTGCTGGATTTGGATCATCACTCGATCTGGATCATCATTGCTGGATCTGGATCATCACTCGATCTGGATCATCACTGTTGGATTTGGATCATCACTGCTGGATCTGGATCATCACTGCTGGATCTGGATCATTACTCGATCTAGATCTCTCGAAGTCATCATAACTGGATCTAGATTATAGCTTGATTTGGATCTCATCTAGTCATCATCATGTGTGCTATCTCGTCATAGGAAATTATACATAGCCAACCTTCTTTCATGATGGTTGTAGGCCTAGCCATCAGGTAGGTATTCTCCCAGCACTTACATCTGACCTACTCATCAGAAAGGAACACCCAGCACTCACATCTGATCATGTAGTAACCTACAATCACATCAGAAAGGCCCAGCACTCACATCTGACATGGAAGGAACTGAATCCTCTCACCATGATAGAATGGCCCGCACTCAAATCTGATATGGAAGGAACTAAATCCTCTCACCATGACAGAATGGCCTGCACTCACATCTGACATGGAAGGAATTGAATCCTCTCACCATGATAGAATGGCCTGCACTCACATCTGACATGGAAGGAACTGAATTCTCTCACCATGACAGAATGGCCTGCACTCACATCTGACATGGAAGGAACTGAGTCCTCTCACCATGACAGAATGGCTTAGCCCTTACATTTGACCTGCTCATCAGAATGGCTATGAATCTCAGCACTCATATCTGACATGGAAGGAATTGAATCCTCTCACCATGACAGAATGGCTTAGCCCTTACATATGACCTGCTTATCAGAATGGATTTGGATCTTAGCACTCATATATGACATGGAACGAACTGAATCCTCTCACCATGACAGAATGGCTTAGCCCTTACATCTGACCTGCTTGTCAGAATGGATTTGGGACTCATCGCTTTCCCTTAGAGGAAACCTCGATCTAGAGAACACCAAGATTTTCCCTGAATTACTCAAACTTCACTCTGGCCAATGGCTTCATCAACACATCAGCTATCTATTCCTTCGTCGCAACATACTGGAGCTTTACTACTCCCCTCTGCACCATATCCCTGATATAGTAATACTTGATATCGATGTGCTTCGACTTTTCATGGAGCACTGGATTCTCTGACAACTTCACGCAACTCTGGTTGTCACAATGTATACAAGTAGCATCCATATGGAGATCAAATAAATCAGATAGTAGGTTCCTCAGCCATACTGCCTCACAACTAGCTGAACAAGCTACAAAATACTTTTCTTCACCTGTACTCAATGCCACACATGATTGCTTCCTGCTAAACCAAGAGATCACACCTGATCCCATACTAAAGCAACACCCTGAAGTGTGCTTCCTATTGATGGCATTGCCTTCCCAATCTAAATCAACATAATCCTCTAGGTTAATATTCGGATTCGCATCGTACTTGAGCCCATAATCAACTGTACCCCTAAGGTACCTCAGAATATGCTTTATAGCAATCAAGTGAACATTTCTCGGATCTGTCAAGAACTGGCTCAAGGTGTTCACAACAAAGCAAATGTCTGGTCTCGTGTTCGTCAGGTACATCAATGATCCAATCATCTGATGATACATTGTAGAATCAACCGACTCTGATGAAGCATTGCTCAATAGCTTTAGGTTCTTTTCCATAGGTGTGGTCATGCAGTCCATCATCTTGAACCTATTCAGGATCTCTATTGCATACTTCCCTTGTCCACACCTCCATGCCTATAAAATAGTGCATCAACACATAATAGGAGCATCACTAGTCTTCCACCTTCAACCTTGAAGCAAAGGTTGGAATCCACTTTACTCTTAGTAAATCCTGGAGTCATCAGTAATCTGTCCATCCTGTCGTACCATGTCGAAACTTTAGATCTTCTACAGTCACTCCCTCTGTATTTTGTACTCTATGTACTGAAACATTTTGTACCAGAGTGACAAGTAGCTTCCTATGCTACTAGTATTCTATGTATCCATCTAATGTATAGAATTTCATCTTCAACCTTGTAGCAAAGGTTAAGATCTTCATCAATCTCATCATGTATGTGTTTCAATTCTTACTGGCTGCAAATGTCTCTTCGTAGTCCATGCCTTCTTTTCATGAGAATCCTCATGCTACGAATCTTGCTTTGTATCCCACAATGTTTCCATCTACTGCATGATGGAGCTACGAACTTCCCTTCATGTATTGATACTGCATCCTAGACATCATTCTTCTTGAACTTCTTCATAGCTGTAAGGTTCTGTATCAATGATGTCACTACATTCGTCATATTATTCTTCATCTTGAACTGTCATCACTTGTTCTTTAGAACAAGTCTCATCCTTCTTTTCTTATAGGTGATTATGTATGTGATCTTTCCTACAAGTCAAATGCATTCGTATGGTTAGAAACATTTCATAAGGAATATTCATACTGGAAAATTCTTATCCATAAATATATGATCATGCAACTACTTTAGCCAATACAAAATTCATCCATATCTCACTGAAACTTTCTAGATTCCTTCCATCTCTACCAGGACAACATTGAGATTGTGCACTAATCCAATATGTCAGCAAAGAGGTTTCATTCTAGATAAGTAGCAATGTAGAGTTGTATAGCACCATGAGCTACTTACCCATCACATGCATATTAGTAGTATACTATCGTTAATGTAAAAATCCTATCATGCATAATACATCAACTGAATATAAACAAATGCATAACAAAATAATATCATGAAATGACAATTGAATACTTATCTTTATTTGTTTCGTGGTTATACTCCTTCTTGAGTCTTCAGATTCATCGTCTTCTTCATTCATAATAGCATCGTTTCTTATCCAAACGCTAAGGTGGATAAGAAGTTTTTCAAGAGTTGAGATCTTCATATTCCTCATCGATTCAGGGATCTTCTTTGGATGGTGAGAGCTTGATCTTCAGTTTGCTCCCATCTTCTCTTCTCTTCTTATGAGTCGAGCTTCTTCTTCTTCTTCCCAGAGTCTATTGAAAGTAATCACTTCCTTCTGGCACACATTCTTTGCATGAATGAATCCCTTGATCCTGGGAGGCCATTCAAGGTGGCTATCACCTTCTTCTGCATTCTTCATTTCTTCTTTTACCACTTCAAGTTGTTCTTTGATTTGAGATACCTTTATGAATGCATGGTCTCTACATTCTGGATCTTCACATTCTTCAACTGGTTTCTTAAGGTCATCTTTTGATGTATGTTCTTCCCTTCAAATATCTTGGTCAAGGAATAAAAAATATTTGGTGTCTTTAGGGAAGACACTTGTGGTACCAGTTGATCCGTGATTGAATCAACAATGATCTTCTTGGCCTTGACCAAATTCTTCTTGTGTAAGGCTTCTAGCCTCATCTCCCTCTGGAATTGGAACCTCTATACTCATGTAGGTGTCCAATCCATTTTCTTCATAGAGATCATATACTTCCATGCTTTGAAATTTTCAACTTCACCAAGCTTATCATCAAGCTGATATGATAGATCACTTTGAAATGAGAACCTCAAATGAAAATAGCAAAGGATTAGATCTTACCGATTTGAGGTGTCTGTCTTGGTTCTGAAGCTGGCTGATCTAGGGTTTGTCACATAAACCCTAATTTTCAAAATTTGGAATATTTAATATCTAATTGGATATAAATATAGATCTCTTCAAATGGAGCTGTCCAATGTACTCCTTTTCTGAAAACGGTGGAGGGAAGACCCGGAACAGGAAGCCCTAGTTTTCCAATTTCTTTTGCAGAAATTCCTGTTACTGTTTCTATGATATCTCCAAAAATACTCCTCCCATATGTATAACATTTCTCACTGAGGTAACCTAGCATGTCCCTAATCCAAAACCATAGGTTTCATTAGAATTGGTTTCACCATTTGCGATTTATGATCCTTTTCCCAAGGTCACCTGTTACAGAACTGTTTAGAATAGTGAAGTTGTATGGAATGCCACGTGTCACTGGTTCATATTCTAAGTCTGATCTTCGGAAAACCAAAATTAAATTCCATTCCCTTTATGGAACATCTTCAATAATTTTATTTGGACATTTTTAGCCCAAGATATTTCAATTCTCCCCAGGTTTCCTGTTTAGGGATGGATTCTGGAAGAGGCTGGAACCCTAACTTGGAGGGATAATATCTCCTAGAATATAGTGAATCAAAGGATAAATTTTGGACACACTGTACATCAAGATTTTATCGTCGGCCCCTGCACGTTTTAGCTTCTGATCCTTTTTCGATATCAGGATATAGCGAATGTACCAAAACTTAGCAGTTTTAGTATTTAGGGTTTTTCTAGCTCGGGGTCAAACTAGGGTTTGACTTTCCCAGAGTTTCACCCAACCAAATTTCTTGATCCAGGTCTCTAACCTTTGGTTTTTATGAGGAGAAAAATCCTATTCTAGGCTCACTCAAAAATTCCTCTTTTGTAGAAAGCCCTAATTTTCGCATCGAAAACTAAAAATGCTTGGAATCAAATTCCGCTTCGACAAAAAGATGCACCCTTCAATGGAGAGTCATCCTAGCATGATTTTGCTGATGGATTATGGAGAGAGACCCAAAAATTAAGAATCCCTAGCTTCTGTATCTGCACAATGTCTTCTTCTCAGGTTAGCTCTGATACCATGTTAGTTTTTCAACATTCAAGCTAGCATTATGATCTTAGGATCTTTTAACTGAGAGAATAACAAGCACAGCAATAAAACATAAGCACAACACAAGAGACAAGAGACACAAAGAATTTTCCTTGGGGAAACCATAAAGGAGAAAACCCCGCAACTTCCTTAGATATAGAATCAACACAAAAGGTAAAACTAGAAAACAGTAAGATGATCTCCCGACAACAGCAGTCTCTCTCTCTCTCACTGAGAGAGCTTCTCCTCTCTCACTCATGCGCCCCCAATGAGTGAGTGTGTTTTTTGCAAGTGAGATAAATAGAGAGGCTCACTCTCTATTTATATTCTTTTGTTCACTTAAAGTGCACTCCAACATGTAAGGCTCACTTAACAATTACTTACTAGAGCCGACATCCCTAGGAATGTCTAATAACCCTAGTGGCCCACCACTTGTGGGGACTTTGCCTCCTCGAACCAATAGGAGGGTAACACAATGGTGGGGATTATTGCCCCGACTTATAATGACTCACCTAGGGTCGAATTCACTAGGATAGTCTAATAACCCAAGGGCCCCACAACTGTGGGGACTTTAACCCTTGACCAATAGGAGGGTTACCCACAATGACTTGACATGACTTTCTCATTATAGAAACTTCCTGGAATAAACATTGGGATATGACATGAATCAAATACATTACAATACATCATCGGGTTACAATACATAAGAAATACAAGTGAATACATTCCGAAGTTACAATTACATCAACAATAATTCTAAATATTGGAAGGTATTTGAGGATGATATGCAGATAAAAAGATTTTTGGAATTGTCTAGAGAGTTTGTTAACACTCATATTGATGGTGAAAATGATAATTGTGAAAATTTCCAATATGCTCAAGAAAGCGAAGAAGAAAAGATTAATATTGAAAAATTGAAGGGAACTTTAGGAGGAAAGGATATCATTCAATTAAAAAGTAATTTTATACCAAGAGGTTTGATTCCCTTAGAAATTGTTTTTGATCAAAATGATGTTGCTAAAGATCCGAAAGTGAAACCTATTGATACTGCTATTGAAGATAGAAATATTGGTACTAAAGAGAATCCAAGGATTGTGAAGCTGTCTAAAAACTTGCCTGCAAAAGAAAAAGTAGAATATGTGAACCTGATGAAAAAGTATATAGATCTATTTTCCTGGAGTTATGAAGACCTTAAGGAATATGATACTTCAATAATACAACATACTATTCCAATCAAACCTGGAGAAAAACCTTTCAGACATAAACTCAGAAGAATAAATCCAAAGATGTTACCAGTTATTGAGAAGGAAATAAAAAAAATGTTTGATGCCAAAATTATTGTGACTTTAAGATTCTCAAGGTGGGTTGCTAATTTGGTTCCTGTCAGAAAGAAAAATGGAGAAATAAGCCTTTGCATAGATTTTAGGAATTTGAATAAAGTCTCAATGAAAGATAATCATCCTTTGCCAAAGATGGATCATATTTTGTAGAAAGTGGTCGGAGCGGAAATAATTTCAATGATGGATGGCTTTTCATGGTACAATCAGATTAAGGTGTTACCTAAAGATCAAGAAAAGACTGCTTTCACTACACCATGGGGCACTTTTATGTATGCAAAGATGCCTTTTGGTTTAATGAATGTAGGGGCTACCTTTCAGCGTGCCATGGATATTGTTTTTGTAGGAGAAATAGGCAAATTTGTGGTAATTTATACGGATGACATCACAGTATATTCAAGGTCTGATAGAGAGCATATTCACCATTTGGAAAAAGTTTTTATAAAATGCAGAAAATTTGGTATATCATTGAATCCAAAAAAATCAAATTTCGCATTGGAAGAGGGAAAGTTGTTGGGCCACATAATTTCAAAGGATGGAATAAAGATTGATCCTGATAGAGTCAGTGCAATTTTGAAGGTAGAAGAACGAAGAAGCAAAAAATAAATACAATCATTCTTGGGACAGGTAAATTTTTTGAGAAGGTTCATTCCCAGTTTTGTTGAAATATTAATGAATATCACAAATATGCTGAAGAAGGGTCATGAAATAAAATGGACAACAGGGGCTAAGAAATATTTTAAAGAAATAAAACAAGCCATTTCAGAAGCTCCTGTATTGGTGAGTCCAGACTTCACTAAATATTTCTTAATATTTTCAAATTCTTTAGAACATACTATTGTTGCAATTTTGTTACAGAAGAATAATGAGAACATGGAACAACCTATAGCCTTTTTCAGTAAGATGTTGAGAGATGGGGAATTAAAATATGATATTATGGAGAAGCAAGCATATGCTTTGGTTAAAGCATTGAAATATTTCAGGGTGTATATTCTTCATTCACATATAATTGCTCATGTTACAACTAGTGTAGTAAAAGGGATTCTCACACAGCCTGACCCAAAAGGAAGAAGAGCGAAATGGATAGCAACATTATTGGAGTATGATATAGAAATTAGACCTACCAAGTTGATTAAAGGGAAGGGACTAGAAAAAATGTTGATAGATTCAAACCGTGAATCTTTATAGCTCAATTTCTTATCCATTCAATCTCATCAGTTGGACACAGAGGTGGAGATAATGATCAATTTCGCTACATCTCCATGGTATTATGATATTGTTCATGTTCTTTAAAATTTACAAGCTCCTGCAGGATTAAGTAAAACAAGAGCAAGATCTGTGTAGTTGAAAGCTGCTAAGTTTTGTATTTTAAATCAGTACCTTTATTGGAAGGATCCTGGAGGTGTGTTACTTAATTTCCTTTTAGAAACTGAAGCCCAGCACACAGTGAAAGAATTTCATAAAGGAGATTGTGGTGGACATCATTCTTGGAAGGTGACAACAAACAAAATTTTCAAAGCAGGTTTTTATTGGCCATCATTGTTTTCAGACGTGTACAAAAAAACTATCACATGTCATCAATGGCAGATTTTTAATGGTAAAAGAAAGGTAATCCCCCTCCCTCTTAATCCAATAACAGTAGAAGCTCCTTTTCAGTAGTGGTGTTTGGATTTCATTGGAGAAATAAACCCAAATTCTTTAGGACAACATAAATGGATTCTAATAGCCAAAGACTATTTCACAAAGTGGATTGAAGAAATACCTACTAGGAGAGCTACTGAGACATTAATTATGGATTTTCTTGAAGAAAATATATTGGCTAGGTTTGGGTGTCCTAGAAGAATAGTGATTGATAATGCAATAGCTTTTAAATCCAAAAAGATGATTAATTTTTGTCATAAATATCATATCAGCTTAAATCATTCAACTGCTTACTACCCATAGGGAAATGGATTGGCCAAGTCTTCTAATAAGAGTCTGGTAAGGATTATTAAGAAGTTGTTAGACGATAACAAGAGACCTTGGCACACTAAGCTTAAGTATGCTTTGTGGGCTGATAGAATTAGCACTAAAATGGTGTTTGGAATGTCTCCTTTTCAATTGGTATATGGAACCGAAGTCATTTTTCCAACATCATTGGGTGTTCCAGTTATGAAATATTTTCAGGAACAACAGGAGGAACCAAACCACATGTAGAGAAGAATAAACCAAATTATCGAATTAGAGGATAAAAGGAATAAATCTTATGATAAAGTGCAGGTACACTAAGAAAAAATGAAAAATACTTTTGATAGAAGGGTGAAAGAAGAACAGTTTTAAATTGATGACCTAGTGTTAAAATGGGATGCTCTTAAGGGAGATAAGCATGGAAAATTTGACCACATGTGGGTAGGTCCTTATGTTATTGCAGGTCACAGAAGGGAAATGCATTTATTCTGGAATATTCAAATGGGGTTTCGTTGGAGAGTAACCCTGTCAATGGAATATTTTTGAAGAATTACATGTCCTAAGGTGGAGGGTAAAATTTGTACCATAGTTTGTAAATATTTATTTTCTTGAAAGCGGTACATATGGTGAACCGAATATTTTTGAAGCCTGGAGTGAAGGCCCTAAGATTTAGGACGTTAGCCATTTTTCTTTATTTAGAAAGGATATATCAGAGAAAAAGTAAAAGTTTGGAGATTCGGATACAAAATTTAGAGACAGGCACCTGGTCTACGAGTTCTTTGATACCTCACAGGGAGGATATCATCCCCAGTTGGAGCCAGTTGTTAACAACCCTTATGTTGAACAATTGAGGAAGAAATGTCGTCGAGAAATGATAAAGGGATATATAAAAATTGGTAAATATTGGTAGTCTTGAGTCCCTTATTAAAGTGCACATTTTGGTTAATTCATTGCAAAATTTAAAGGTATAGATTTATGAGTATGAAAATCTACGGTTGACAATTGATCCGCTGGGGGAAAGTTGCGCAAGGGAGAAATTTTGACAGGGCGGAAGTGGCTAACAAGACGGAAAGATCAACGACTAAGTAATAAAGTAAATAAAATCTACGGTTGTGAGATAGTCCGCGGAGTAAAGATGCACGCTTGAAAAAATGAGAAAGGCTAGTGGATTACGTAGAACAGATTTTGATCCAACGGTTTAGACAAAAACTGCAATCTTATCAACGATCATTATCTATTCTGGAGTGCGAAGCTGTGAGATAATTAAAAAGGATGAGTGGTAGTGGAATTAAAACCGCTTTCCACATGGTGACTTTTGGTGAGTTCTGCTGAGGAAAGCAGTAAGAGAAAAATATCTTGGTAAGGGCCCCAGAATAGTCCGTTGTATAAAAAGTAAAGTTGACCTAGGTAAAGTCATTTCAATTGCACGTTGTGGGTGAAAGAGAAGTGGATAGTGTGCCATATTTTCCAAATTTAACTTCTACATGTTAGAATAATCAACCCATAGTTACCTACCTTAGACATTAATTAATTCATTTTTGTCTTATTTACCTAGTCTCCTATATTCCACTCTATGCTAGTTGCCTTCTACATGTCATAGAAGTCAACACTTGCTAAAAATGAGTCATGGAGTGCTTGGGAAACCTCCTAGAAACCATATTTAGTATGTTTGCTTTATTCCAGATCCTCCAAAGTGCATATCTGCTTTTTTTGCAAAGCTGCCTGTTTTATTGAGAATTAAGGCAAAAGGGAAAGCAAGACTAGGTGTAGTTGACTTGTTTTTTTCCCACATCATCCTCCATCATTTTATCCTAATAAAAGCATTTATGAGTTGTCTTTCCATCCCTTATTATATTTCCTAGTTGACTTTTCTAATTCATGAGCCTCTAAGTGGATTTGGAAACTGCTTTATGCACCTATGGGGGATTTGACCAGATTTAGTTAGCCTACTTTTTTACTATTTTGAATGGCATCCTTATGCATTCAAATATATGATGTAATTATATATTTCAGCATCCTATGACTTCACAAGGTTGTCCATTGTACACTTATTCAATACAGATTAGTGTTATGCTCCAATTTCAGTCTCCTTTGATGATAATTTTGCATGTTTGATTAGCAATTTTGTGAGTGTAATTGTTCTATCACTTGGGTTCAATTTCCACATGGTATCAGAGCCTTTGTATATTGATTTCTCTCCTTACATATTGCTATTGCAGTTTCAACATCTTGACTGGGAGCATATTCTGCTGACTGAAGGGCACATTTTCTAAGCTATGGACCAATCTCAAAATATCATCTTGAATCCATTTAATTTCTTTGAATGGAAATCTGAGATGGAGATATTTTTGAGAGAAAAATTTCTCTACAGGGTGACTATGGCAACTGATGCAGAGCCCAATGTAGCTGCAGAGAAAATAAAGTGGCACAACAGGAGGGATGAGGCCTATGGTCTTTTGCGTCTGAGCATTTCAAGAGACCCCCTTTTCCATCTTGATGGATTGACATCACCTAATGAAGTGTGGGAGAAGATTGTAGAGATTTTTGGTAAGATAGATGAGATGAGAGGACATCAAATCGAGAATGAATTGATCTCTTTGAGTCCTGGCAGCGTCGAATCCTTGCAACTCTACTTTTCCAAGTTTAAAGCCCTTGTTTTGCAGCTAAAACAGTGTGGAATTGAAAAGAAGGAAGAGCAAATAGTTTTGGCCATACTCTCAAAGCTTGGCCCTGACTATTCAGTGTTTTTTTTGACCTTCCATGCCACCAAGTTGATAGCTCGAGCCTGGAAAATGCCTAAGCTTGCAGAGTTCATGGAATCCCTCACATAGGAACAAGATAAATTGGTGACGATGGGCACCATAAAAGCTTCCAAAGACCAAGATTTGGTTGCTGTAGATTCAAGGGTGGATTCAAAAGGAAAGAAGAAAGCTAAGAAGCCACCTGAGAAAAAGAGAGACAAGAACAAGTCTCAAGAGGAGCCTCAAGGCTCCAAGAAGAACTTCCAGAAGAAGAAGGACAAAGGAGAATGAGCAAGTGCGCATACTACAGTAAGGGATATCATCCTAAGAGCTCCTGTATGAAGAATCAAATTGATATGTTGACCCAAATATTGGAGAAGAATAACATCTCCCTTCCTGATTTCTCAAAGAAGAGGGAAGGAAGATCAAATTCAGAGGATAGAGAGAGACTCTGGCATGCTTTGGTTGCTAGCACATCAAGCTCACCTAGGTTCATCATAGACTCTAGAGATTCTAGACATATGGTTTCGACAAAGGAGGCATTCTCCACTCTTGACATGTCGAAAGGTCCACCAATAGTTTTGGGAGATGACTCTCTCACTGACAGTTTGGGGAAAGGAAGGATTGATCTTGACCATGGTAAGTTCAATAATGTGTTGTATGTTCCAGGTCTTGCCTCTAACCTCTTATCAGTGTATCATATGAATCACACAGGGTCTCTAAAGAAGGTCATCTTATCCCCTAATTATGTTCAAATCACAGAGATTTCTAATGGTAAATTCATAGCAAAAGGTGTTGTTGATCACACTTCTAAGGTATACATGTTTTCCCATTTTCTACCCTACTCAAAACCCTCTGCTCTTCTGATTCATGGTAATGAGGCAATCAAGCTTTGGCATGAAAGATTTGAACATCTTAACTATAAGTATCTTTCTGATTTGAGTGAAAAATAAATGGTCATAGGGTTACCTAGGGAGTCTGTCAAGGTTGTATCCTAGGGAAACACCTAGAGCACAAATTTGAGAGAGATAGTCATGAGAGAACCTTTGCACCTCTTGAGTTGATCCACAGTGATGTTTCTGGTCCATTTCCTCATATGTCCATGAGTCAAGCCAAATATGCGCTAACCTTCATAGATGAATTTTCCAGGTATTGTTGGGTTTACTTCCTAAAGCATAAGTTTGAAGTTTTTGACCTCTTCAAAGTCTTTAAGGCCTTGGTTGAAAACTAGTCTGGGAGGAGACTCAAGATCTGCATGTTTGACAATGGTGGTGAGTATGTCAAGTCTGAGTTCATTCAATATTGTAAAGATGCAGGTATTCAAGGTATTCATATGCAACATTCAATCCCTTACACACCACAACAAAATGGTGTTGTTGAGAGAAAGAACAGATCACTAAAGGAGACGACAACCTACATGATGGAGGCTAAGACTTTGCCACCAAAGTTTTGGCCGAGGCTATAAAATATGCATCCTACATACAGAATAGGGTGCCTCATAAAAATCTTGATGGTATGAATCTTTTCGAATCTTAGAGTGGGCACAAGCCAGATGTGACCCATTTTAGGATTTTTGGCTCAAAGGCTTGGGCTAGAATTCCAACTGAAAAGAGAAAGGCTTTGCAGCCCCAAAGCCAAGAGTGCCTATTTGTTGGGTATTATAAATATTCAAAAGGGTACAATCTGATCAACTTGAGAACTAACAAAGCCTTCATTGAAAGAAGTGTTCAGTTCCAAGAAGAGCCTTTAGTAGCAGTTGAAGTTGGAGAGTCTTCTTCACCACTAGATCCATTGAATGTAAGTGGAGAGACAAATGAGTTTGATGATTCTGATATGTCTGATAATGATGATTTAATTGCATATCTTGACATTCCTACAAGACCAAAATGGGAAGCAAAGACCATTCATGCAACCGGGGAACTAGCTAGAAATCCTAGTGACCCTAGGAGGACTAGATCTCAGTTTGAGAGTGCCTTGTGTATGAAAGACCCTTTGTTTGCATACAAGTGCTATCTGATGGTTGAATAAGACCCAAAAACATATGAATATGTAGCACATGATCCAATATGGCAAACATCCATGAAAGAAGAATTCAGCTCAGTCCAGAAGAACAACACTTGGGAACTGGTTGATCTTCCCCCAGGGAGGAAGCTAGTTCAATGTAAGTGGGTTTTCAAGACTAAGTTTTCTACTGATGGTTCACATTTAAAATATAAGGTAATATTAGTAGCTAAGGGCTACTCACAGGTACATGGTATTTACTACAATGAAACCTTTGCACCAGTGGTAAAGATGGACTCCATAAGGCTAGCTTTAGCCATTGCAGCTTCAAAGTAGTGGGAGATACATCACATGGATGTGAAGTGTGATTTCCTAAATGGATATCTCACTGAAGAGATTTACATGCATAAACCTCAAGGGTTTGTTTCTAATCCATATTTTGTGTGTAGGTTAAAGAAATCATTGTATGGGCTCAAGCAAGCCCCCAGGGCTTGGTATGCCAAGATTGATGGCTTTCTACTGTCATTGAGTTTTGTTCGATGAAAGCCTGATCCTAATGTTTATTTGAATCTGATTCATGGTTCTTTGATGATTATTGTATTGTATGTGGAGGACCTTCTGATTACAGGAAGTTCAAAGAAATAGGTTTCCTCCTTGAAGGATGCAATGAACCATGCCTTTTCTATGACCGATTTGGGGTTGTTGAGCCAATTCTTGGGTCTCAAAATTGCTCAATCCCAACATGGAATAAAAGTACATCAGTCCAAGTATGCCTTAGATTTGCTGAACAAGTTCAACATGAAATATTGCAAGCTAAACAAGACTCCCTTCCTTTCAGGAGTTAAGCTTGAAGAAGCAGGTTATTCTCCTATGGTAAATAATACACTGTATAGGCAGTTGATTGGGTGTTTGCTTTACCTTACACACACTTGACCTGATCTATCTTATGTAGTTAGTGTGGCTTCAAGACACATGGATCAGCCTCATGAGATCCATTGGAGAGCAGCCAAAAGGATCCTTAACTTTGTTCAAGGAACAAGAAATCATGGGATATTCTACAAAGCTAAATCTGATCTTGATTTGATTGGGCTTACTGACAGTGATTGGGCAGGTGACAACACAGATCGAAAGTCAACATTAGGATATGTGTTCATTCTTGTAGAAGGACCAATCAGCTGGTCAAGCAAGAAGCAGAGTTCCATAGCACTCTCATCTACAAGAGTAGAGTACAGAGGAGTTGTAAATGCAGCAACTCAATGTTTGTGGTTGCAAGGAATACTTGGTGAGTGTGGCTTTGAATCAGAGTTTTCAACTATTATCTATTTTGATAATCATAGTACCATTCAAATATGCAATGATCCATCTCAGAGACAGAGAACCAAACACATTGAGATCCATATGCACTACATCAGACAGCTTGTGCATGATGGCACCATTCACCTACTCTTCTATGCATCTTCAGAACAAGTAGCAGACATATTCACCAAAGTTTTTTGTGAGAAGACATTCAGCAATCTCAAATCACTATTGGGGATTGCTGATCATGCTGTGAAGCATGATTGATGACAATATTTTGAAATTTTGATTTACTGTCCATGTTTAAGGGAGGATTTTCCCAGTGGGTTTTTGCCTCTTTCCTTGGTTAAATGGACATGTTGTATGTAAAGGGTGACTAAGCCTTGTTGCTAGGACCTATAGTTTTCTGATATTTACTCATAAATTCAGGCTCAAGGGGGGGCATTAAAATAATCAAACCATAGTTACCTACCTTAGACATTAATTAATTCATTTTTGTATTATTTACCTAGTCTCCTATATTCCACTCTATGCTAGTTGCTTTCTACATGTCATAGAAGTAAACACTTGCTAAAAATGAGTGACTGAGCACTTGGGAAATCTCCTGGAAACCATATTTAGCATGTCTACTTTATTCCAAATCCTTCAAAGTGCATATTTGATTTTTCTGCAAAGCTTCCTGTTTTATTGAGAATTAAGGCAAAAGGGAAAGCAAGACTAGGTGTAGTTGACTTGCTTTTTTCCCACATCATCCTCCATTCTTTTCTCCTAATAAAAGCATGTATGAGTTCTCTTTCCATTCCTTACTAGATTTCCTAGTTGACTTTTCTAATTCGTGAGCCTCTAAGTGGAATTGGAAACTGCTTTGTGCACCTATGGGGGATTTGACTAGATTTAGTAAGCCTATTTTTTGAATATTTCAAATGGAATCCTTATGCATTCAAATCTCTCATGTAATTATAGATTGCAGTAGCCTATGAATTAACAAGGTTGGATATTGTACACTTATTCAATACAGATTAGTGTTATGCTCCAATTTCAGTCTCCTTTGATGGTAATTTTGCATGTTTGATTAGCAATTTTGTGAGTGTAATTGTTCTATCACTTTGGGTTCAATTTCCAAACTATGTATCCACAGTTACAGGTAAGCCTTGAAACACTGAAACTTTGTTTGAAGACTTGTCGCCATTGCTTATTATGGAGAAGGAAGAGGGTTCAAAAGTATTATGTAGAGTCTTGGATGAGAGAGAAGAGGTTGTTGTTGATAGGGAGAGAAATGTATGTGACCCTATTCTATTATTTGGTAGTGTATCAGTTTCAAAGGAGAATTTGTGGCAGTATGATTTGCAAGGGAATGATATTCTGAATGTCCACAATTTTTTCTTATATTATTTTGCTATTGAACAAACCCTAGCTTTTCCTAAATTTGTCGAATGGTGCGTGAATAGTTACTCCTACTCCGAAATATTTATTATGAGCCATACCACATCAAAAATCCTTTGTAAAGTTGACGCAAAAACTGTTCATGGGATATTGACTCTACCTGATAATTTCATGTCAGTCTTTAAATGAACAAGTTTTAATTGAAATGTATAAAAATTGTGGAGCTGAAGTCAAATGCCAGTTTTTATCCAATATTCTGAAAGATGGTTAGTTGTTAGAAGGTCTATTTCTACCATACAATGTTAATATTTTCAAGAAGGAATCACAGTTGGTCATGTCGCTGGTCAGTCAAATTTTGGGTTTGGATAATGATATTCATATCAATGAAGTCATCTTAGGTTTCTTGCTGAGTATAGGTTCAAGTGACCCTGAGTCCCATTTAATCCATTGTTTCAATCTTGATGAGTATCTAGCTGAGGTTATCCATGCTCACTTGGTCAAATTCCCTAAAGTCAAGTTCTTTAGATATCAGTCATATTTACTGAACATGCTTTTATGTTCTAATGTGTCGGAGTTGCAGTTCTTGTCCACCATTTTCTCTCTGGACCTTCCAAAACAAATTAACATGTTTGAGTTTGTAAATACAATCATGGACGAGATTTACAAATTGTTGTTTGATGATGTCTTGCCAAGGGTGTTAGAAGACATGAGACTTATGCTACAGTCTTCCTCAGAAGACAAAAAAGGATATTGGTTCTTGTATAAAGAATTTACTGTTCTGAGAGTGTATGGGTTCACTGGGGAACCATACAGGTTACCTGCTTTTTTTACTCCAAGAATATTCACACTAGAGTTTATGAGACATAGGTTATGTGCAGAAGAAGAACATTTTGGGGCATTTAAAAAGTCTTCCAATGTTAAATTTCCTCTCAAAGTTGGTCCGTTCATTTTTAAAAATAAAAGCGCCTTGTTATTCGTAGAGAAGTTTTTAGAAGTTATGGATTTTCAGAAGGAGAAAAAAGTAAATTATGATCCACATCACATTATTTCTTAGAGGAAGCAGTTGAAAAAAAATAAAGCATTTGATCATCAAACTGTTGAAAGCTTAGATAAAATAGCAAATTTGGCTAATTTTGAAGAAAATTCAAAAGCTGATGAAGATAGGAGGAATAGATTGAGTGCAGCGGCTCAATCGTCTATTAATTCCAACATTTTGAATAAGAGGAGTCTTTTTGAAACTGATGGCATGGATGTAGATGAAGATATTTCTCATAAAAAGATAAATAAAAAAAACCCTCAAGGTGATTAAACTATTTCAAAAGATTTAAAGAAGATGGTTTTGTTCCAAAAAAAATCTGTATAGATGATCAATATTCCTTTGGAGAAGAAAGTAACACAAATTCCAGTTCCCTCTACAAATCTAGGACAGAGTTAGTATCAAGTTATGCTGACAAACAAATGCAATCATCAGAGGAAACTAAGAATGTACTTCCTCGATTTAGAAATTTAATCAATCAAAAGACTTCATTGATTTCTATTGGAGACACAGAGAGGAATACCCTGAAATTCGTCATGGTTAGTGACAAGAAAGTGTCTAAAATGGAGGTGAAGTTAGACAAATTCAGTGTTCCTGATAAGATACAACTCGATAAACAAACTGGATATTTTATTTACTCTGATTTGTTACATGCTATTATGAAAATTAATAAATTACAGTCCCTTGTAGATAAGATGGAGGTTCAATTGAAGCAAGAAAGGGTGGAAAATAAAGCAAATTTGATTCAAATTAAAAGGTTGCAGGGAGATGTTGTAAGCTTAGGGAGCGAACCGGGTAATATGCAAGCGACCAAAAAGCTTCTAGAAGAGAAGGAAAATTTTATTCAAGTATAGAAGAAGAAGCTTAAAGTCCCTAATGCTGAACACGTTCAGTCTTCAGAATTATTTACACTTTAGGAAGAAAAAGAGAAAATTTATCAGGAGATGATGGACTACAAAGGAAAATCATTGAAGCTACTTGAGGAGAAAAACAAGTGGGAAGTAGAAAGAACCGAATTGATGGCTCAGATTTCGAAGTTGAAAAAGGATAAAAATGATGAAAAAGAAATTATGGAAGAATTGATGAGTCAAACCCCTATTGACACTGATTTACCCCTTGCTAGTATTGAAAGACCATTAAATGAATTTTCTGTAGATGCTCTATTAGTTCCTATGTCACAGGTAAGTCTGAAAGAGGTGGAGATTAAAGAATTAAAAGAGGAAAATAAAAAAATCAAATCATAATTGGCTAAGAGCATTGAGGAGAAGAATAAAGCATTGAATGATAAAAGCCAATTGCAGAAAAAGTTCAGTGAATTAAAGGAAAGAAGTACAGGAAAATCTCCTTTACAAGGGAGCTAAACATTAATTTGGGATACATTGTCTATGGAAATCACCAAGTTTAGGCATTATTTAAGTTTTATTGATGATGAAAGTGCACTAGTCAAGTTAGCTACTCAAAGATTGAAGTTGGCCAATGAAACTATGGAAAAGAAGTCTTTGAATACTGCTCACAATGCTTTGAATTTCTTAAATTCTTTAACATATCAGAATTTGCAGTACATTGGGATTAAGGACAGAGTAACAATTGTGTTGTGGGCAAATAAGTTTATAAATAAACATCAACTCATGAAAGTGGTGCAGGATAAGGCGAATAAAATGTCTTCTCAGATAAAGGATTTCAGGCTTGCTTTTAAAGATCTATTTGATGATGGTCTCCATTATTTTTGGGATGACGAAGGAAGTTTATTTTCCTAGGAGCAATACCACAGTTTATTGGTACATAATCGCATGGACCATTCCAAATTTGAAGATTTAATCAAAGGGTTAACATGAAAGATCATTGTGGAAAAATTGACAGAGGACTTTGAGATATTGGATAAGTTTTTAATTAGTAAGAAAGGATTGCATGTCGTGTCTTATGAAGCTTATGTGGATTTGGAGGTGTCAATTAGAGAGATGACAGAATACGACACCCCAAATGTGGAACAATGGAAGATCATGGAGAAATTTGGAAAGACCAAGTACATACTTCATTCATGAAGATAGGTGTTGCAGTTCGTGAAGCTGTTTGTTCGAGATACCTTGCAGTTACTAAGTTTTCTATAATCGAGCAATTTGTTGTTTGAATCAAAGCATGTAATTATTATTCTTAGTTGTTAGGGATATGGTTACAAAACCTTTGATTAACAGATTAATTGTTTATTGATATTCTCGGGAGGAAACTACTTCTGTATATATTTGAATTTATTTGATGTATTGGGGGTTGGAACCCATAAGCTTGGACCGATGTTATTGAGAACTTATGATTTTTGAATGAAATTATAGAGGTGAATGCGAGTTGATCTCAAACATTCCTATGACGATTATGTTACAGTCTGTGCCTTCTTTCCCTGTGATTGTTTTATAAGTGTTTACCTTCCATTTTGTTTTCTTTCATATCTGAACATAGTGTTTAATAGTTTCAAAATTCATACATGTTATGCTCTGGCTATTGTTTCAAATATTCACAAATATTTCCTCTAAAGTTGATATGGAATTCATCTTGTGATGCTCTATATTGATGAGCTGTTCATGTTTCTCTCTTGTCGCCTGAAAATCAATGAATGACTATAACTAAATGATTATCTTGCCTTTGTTGAAATTCTGTGTATGAAGCTTTGTATTTTCTTTATCTATTTTGACTCCATTTCCCAATGGTTATATGTGTTGTTTCAACCATCTTCATAACTTAAATTATTGACTCTAATATCTGGCCTTGTTAAATTTATATCTGAGAGATCCCTCTCTGGGAAGAAAAGCCATTTTCTTTCTAAAGTGGTTTTTGTTGTTACCTTGAGATTACCTTTACAACCTTGGGTATATTTTGTGTGCTAACACCTGAAATGCACTTCCATTCACTACACCTCTTTCAATGGTTATTTGCTTCAAAACACAAGTATCTTTAACCTTTTCCTCATTCCTTGTCCCCGTGGATTTCAATATTAATTGATATCTCATATTATACTTTTGACACAATTTTAAATTGAAAATTGTCACATAAATGTGAATACCTTTCAATCACATCTCCTTAATACCTACTTCAATCAATATTTATTAAATTTGAGTCTACTTGTATATGACCCATCTTGCTATTTGAACTTTGATATCTTATTTGGTTTCATGAACAATATAGGAATGGAGAATAGACCATAAAATAAAAGTCTCGCTGGCATCCAATAAGTGATTGTACCAAAACCGTTGGGGTTTTTATGATTCTCAAAAATTGAGTTTCTCTATCCAAAAGAGGTTTCGAATAGGTTCCAGTTGCTTTGTTTTACCTTCTCCGGTCTCTATATATTAGTGAGTTAGGCACCTCTACGACACTGATGGTGGAGGAGCTGAACTAATTGGCCCTCAATACCATTCCTCTTGCACTGTGTAGCTAGCAAAACTTCATCGATTGTCTTGGGAATCTTTGCAACAACATGTAAGAATCTTTTCTGGTTTTTTGTACATATCAAAAGTATATTTAAAAGCTTGATTTCTTAGTGTTCTACCTGACTACTAAATTTGTAAGTGCAGGGAGTAACTAAACGGTCTACTGCAACATCGAAAAGTATGGGTTAGCAGACGGAGCGGTTCATGGTTCAGGTAAAACTAGAACCTTCCCCTTTTGGTTATGTGGTTTGTCCAACTTTCTCTGGGTATAGTTGGAGACCCAACTTTGTGTTTTTTTTTCACTAAGAGTGATGTATTGTTTTGGTAGTTGTGTGGCCTTTAAATTTGGTTTCTTCATCTTTTCAGATGTAAAGGTAGTCCCTCGACTGTCTTTCCAGTCATATAATTTAATTTTGTTTTAAGGAACTTATGAGGGCATGGCTGGTTTTACAACCATGCGATTCTGTTTTGATTGTGTTAATGGATACTCTCTCATTTAGCTAAAAGTATCTTTATGGTGTTTTTCCACAGTTTGTACAAGCTTACAATTCCATGCTGTGAGGCCTTTATTCGGTCCTATTAAATTTCAAATAGGGTCGTAAGTGATTAACCGTGATCTTGTGGAGTCTCAATGATTATGCCATGATAGGCAAATAGAACAAGGGTTTTTTTAATTATGTATGAACCTGTGAGGGTTTTACATTTTAATTGAGTTTATGGTGGATAAAATTTGCAACCCCAGGTTTACAATCGTCAGGATTTTACTCTGTAGTACAAGTTTTGATTGGAAAACAAGAGCCATGAGGCCTATGTTTGAATATAATTAATGTCACCGATATCTAAAAACAACCCTCTAAACTAAACCCTAAAATCAACCCTTTAAACTAAGCCCTAACCTTTCCTAATCCTCAAATCCTCCCTCATTATGCTTTCCCTATTTTGGGAAGCATTATTACAGGATGTAGCAGCCCTTTTGCTGCTCTTTGAGGTCTTCTAAGATGTCTGCGATTTTTTTTGTGAGCTATCCAGGGTTCAAACAACCCACAGATAGTCCTTTGGGGGTTGCATTATCCTTAGGGGAAACCTCCAACAATCCTTTACAAGACTATCAACTTTGTGATAGCCTATATTCCACTTCTTCACTGTCATTCTAGGATGTTACAGCCTTCCTTACAACCTTACTCATGTCTGCAATTCCATTTGTAGACTATCCCTAAGCATCTACCTACACACATAACAAACAAATGTTGAGTTAAAAGTTAGAATCAATAATAATTAACTCATTTTGTTATGATTTGAGTCAAGATAATAATAATTATGAAAGCACAACTATGGATAATCTTGTAAATGATGCATATCATCTTGTGGCATGTTTAACAACAAAGGTTTGTGGGTTTACAAAAAAAAATTTAAGTATTTTAATCGCTCTTAATATCTGGCATTGTTGTTCAATGATAAGTTGTGTCTGATGTACTTTAAAAAATTTTTATTGTTGAATAATTACAGCAAGAGGCAATTAAGGTTTAAGAGAGAATTGTCTATCTAGTATCTTCAAATATTGCAATGGATGTTATTCTGTAGTTATCATGTTTATGCCATTGTTGTGTTTATGTTTTGTAACTAGTAATATGTGTTGTGATATTTCACAACAGAGTGTTTGTTACCAATTAATGAGGTCTTTGCGAGGAACATGAGGAAAATATTGGAACACTTCAAAAACAATAATCCAGATCTGAAATGATTGGAACTTAGTTTCATAATAAAACACATCTCTAAGAAACATCCATTGAAACATAGTTGTGTTTAGGGTATCCCCCCTAGTGCTAGGTCCTTATCCTATGCACTGAAGTTAAGAGAAGTTGTTGTTGAGGTGACAGTTGCAACACTTCTAAGAGTTTCCCTCAACCAAACCCTGGTGAAGACCTTCCACTTTAGAGGTGCTAGTTTCTGTGGTAACATGTGCCATTGTTTAGTGTATCAGAAACATCACACATGTACACATAAGGTAATATATGAACCTTGAGATTTTAAAATTTATGATTTTGTATGAAAAAATATTGGTCCGAAGAGAACTATGTCTTCGAGGTTGAAATAAATGAAACTTTTATCCACCCTACCTAGTTGATATTTGTATATGAGACTAATTTGTATTGGAGTTCATTTACTAAGATTATTGGAGCTTTTCTGTGATTATCAATTTACCATGCCTTGTAAAAGGATCAATGTTTCTTTTCTTCTTCATAGTTACAGTTGTTTTTTACTTTTGTTAGCTATATAGGTTTTGCTCCAATAGTGGGTAGGCCTATATAGATTTTAGATTTTTGTGTACAAGGAAGACTTTTTAGCATTAAGGAAACAATAACTAAGCTCTTTTTTATTTGTTCTCGTTTTTGTGAGTTATAGGTCTAAATTGTTGTTTCAACAGCCCACGCATTTATTTCTATATGGAGTATGAGCTTCATACATCATCTACAAAGAACATTAAACATCTTTTCCAAAGTATGGTTCTGAACCCTGAAACATGTATGACTTTTAGCATATTGCATTCAATATCAAATATGGAACATGCAAAAATTATAGCGGTCAAACTCTGATATCCACCAACTAGGATGATACGGGTTTGCAAAACGGACAGCAACCATCATAATCTTAGAGTGGCCTACCAATCTCAGGATTAGCTTGCAATTAATACAAATTCACCTTGAAAACTTGAGATTAGCCCTAGAACATTGTAACAACCTATAACCATGGATAACCTGTCCACAAAGTCTATATATTAGGCCTAACTATATGAATTTTTCCTATAAGTTTCTAATATTTACCACAATATTTAAAGACGGGCTTCCTAGTTCTAAAATCCTTTGCAATTACTTCAACCAAACCACAATTAACTCGCACTAGTCTGCAAAAAAAATTGTTGCGATGCTCACTTTGAGATCAGTCCTGCCAAATATGCGACTATGTTTTTGTTTTCCTTAAGAAGGATCAAAATGAATCATTTTCTTGGTATACTGGAATCATTCAAAACAACATCCATGCTTGAGTTCAGTTTTTCCTTTAAGACCTTCCTAGTGATCCTTTTTTTCTGTATACAATATCCCCAACTAGAGTGACTCATGCACTATGTTATTTCGCAACTCCTAATGTGGTTCTTAAGCCATCTATATATTAAAAATTAGAAACTTTACAACATTAAGAGACTCTTTTTTGAATCTTTAAAGCCCGGTATGAATTCCCTTTTTCTTACCCAGTCCCACATTGTTGGATCATTCAGTTAAGAAGTTTACTCAAGTTTACTCAAACCTAGACCTTTAATGCTATCCATTTCATTTAGAAACAAATGATACATCATATCCAATAATTCTGGAACCTTCCTTATTAGTAGTGTGTTGCGGCTGCAACTGTTCTCCCCAAATTTCTTAAATTTTGGTCCCCTCCTCATAATTTAGAGTTGTTTTTAACCGTTGGATCCTTGAACCTTTTGGTCGTGCTCTAGTTTTGGATGATTTTGAAGATTGATTTTCAACCTGTTTCAAAGGTTGCCTGTGTATGAATTTTGTGGTTGGTCACAGATGTGAGTTTGGTTTTCTAGCCAAGGATAAATTAGATCTTTTGTTCTTTGGAAGGCTGCTGTTTCAGAAGCAAAGCAGATTTTAATCGTTGCTGATTTTTAAATTTTTTTGACCACTTAATGTTTTATTGATCGGGCGTCATACTATGTTAAATCGGCAGCTGATAACCTTTTCCCTTCCGCCATTGCAGCTCTCAAAGCGGTTTAGCACCTGAAGTATAAAGCGCTCCAATTGCTGATGCGTGTTGTATTAATTCTTGCACATGATCTAGGAACTAGGAATCAAATCATCAAAGAATAATAGACAAAATACTCATGAATTGGCAATAATTGGAACCAGAATAGGTTTCCTCTCTGTATATTTTATAAACAATAAAGGGTTACAATTCCCATGCAGGAGTAATGGCTTAACTCCATGAAGAATTCGAATACCTAAGGGGACAATTCGAATTCCATAAGTGAGTCTAGCTTAACTGACTCTTTGCCATGCAATCTCACTTAGTTAACCACTTGACAAAAACCCTAATTGACTCACCAGTCCCTAACTGAAGTTGGAGTGCAATTAATGACTTAATCTCAACTGAAGGAGATCAAACACATGTCAAAGAAACCAACCATCAAGTGCCAGTACTGCATGACTCCAATAAACCCTGATGAGGTTAACTAAAGCTGAACTGACCATCAGAAGTTGGTGAAGGCGCCTTGTTCACTCCAGTTCATTAAATAATATAAAATAATCATTAAATAATATATTTAATGAATGGAGGCGCCTTAACTGACTGTAACTGATTGGTTGAACTGAAAGTAACCACCAGTTAGCAAGTAGGTGCATTAATGTCACACAGATCACCGCTGGAGTGCTCCAATTAGCCTCCTTGACTGTAGGGAAGGCTAAGTTAGCCTCCTTGACTGTAGGTAGGCGTGAGGATGACTGGGATGATGGTAATTAATGCTCCACTGATGTCAATTAAACTTAGGATAGTGGTTTAACTAGTCCAATTTGACCGAAAGAGTGAATATGATGGTAAATGTCTCCAACACCCCCCCTTAAGCTATACTCAGGAAGAGTTAGAAAACATATGTGCATAAAAATGATAGGGCCCTGGCAACTAAGGCCATAGGTCACCCTGTACAATAAAGCAACTGAAACAATGCTCAAAACAAACTAAGTGAGGAAAAGAGGGAAAACCCAGTGGGAACAAAACCCCCCCTCAAGCTGAACACTGAAAGTAGTCTGGATCACCCTGATGAACTCACCCCCAACAGTGAACGAAGGTAAGTGAACTTCTTTTCTGAAAAGCTCTTGGTGAATATGTCTGCAATCTGCTCATCAGTCGGGCAGTATTGCAGAATGATGGTCCTGTCATGCACTAGCTCCCTGATGTAGTGCATGTGAATCTCAACATGTTTGGTCCTCTGCCTAGTAACTGGATCCGTGGATATCTTAATAGCACTCTGGTTGTCACAAAAGAGGACAGTGGACATAGTACTACCAAGATCAAACTCTGAAAGAATGCCTTGCAACCAAACTGCTTGGATGCAAGCATTCACCGCTCCTCGATACTCGGCCTCTGCTGAAGATAGTGCTATGGCAACCTGCTTTTTGCTTGACCAGAAAATAGGGCCACCACCAAACATGAATACACATCCAGAAGTTGACTTCCGATCAATAGAATCACCCGCCCAATCGGAATCTGTGTATTGAACCAGCTCTAGCTCGGAGTCTGCAGCATAGTGAATGTCGTAGGTCCTGGTTCCCTGAATGTACTGGAGGATCCGCTTGGCTGCATTCCAATGAAGATCATGAGGCTGCTGCATGTATATTGATACAGCATTCATGGCATAACAAATATCAGGCCTAGAATGTGTCAAGTACAACAAGCTACCAATTAGCTGTCGATAGATAGTGCAGTGCATGGGAGGTGTGCTTTTTCCTTCTTCAAGGCTGATCCCTGAAAGGAAAGGGAATGGTGCAGGTCTACATTCAGCCATATTAAACTTGACTAACAGGTCTGAAATGTATTTTGACTGAATGACCATGATCCCATCAGAATTTTTCTCGATTTCGAGCCCCAAAAATTGTTTTAGAAGCCCCAAATCACTCATTTCAAAGGCATTGTGGAGAGCAGTTTTGATGGCTGAAATGGAGGCAACTGTGCTACCTGTGATCAGTAAGTCATCAACATATAAAACAATAATAATAATATTACCATCATGCTGCTGTAAATACACATTTGGATCTGATCTACATCTCCGAAAGTTTTGTGAGAGAAGGAAGGCATCCATCTTGGAATACCACTCTCTTGGGGCCTGTTTTAACCGATATAGTGACTTCTTTAGCTTGCAAACCAAAGATGGATCAGTGATGTATCCCTCAGGCTGCTTCATGTATATCTCCTCATGAAGATATCTAGGCAGAAAGGGTGACTTAACATCCATGTGATGCACCTCCCAGTGCTTGGATGCAGAAATAGCCAAAACAAGGCGGATGGAGTCCATTTTTGCAACCGGTGCAAAGGTCTCATGGTAGTCCACTCCTTGGACCTGAGAGAAACCTTTTGCTACCAGCCTTTCCTTATATTTGTAGGTTCTTCCATCAGCAGCAACCTTTGTCCGAAACATCCACTTGCATTGAACCAATTTCCTTCCCGGAGGAAGAGAAACTAGCTCCCAAGTAGTGTTTTTCTGAAGAGAATTCATCTCTTCATCCATGGCAAATTGCCATCTCGGATCCTTCCGAGCATGGTAGTAGGATTTTGGATCTGAACTAATCATAAAATAGCAAGTTTCAGACAGAAAAATATCAAAACAAGAAAGTGCAATACCTGCTCTTTGGAAATCAAACCTGGTTCTCCTTGGATCATCCGGATTTCCAATGTTGTCTCCTGCGGAGGAGAGTGTCTGTCGGGCCCATGTAGGTAGATGATTTTGCACTTCAAGTTCTGATTCAGTATCTGATGTCTGTGGCACACTGATATCAGAAATAATAGGATCCAAATCAGGGTCATCATCCCCAATTTCATCATCCAAATATTCAGTGGAATAGGAAGGAATTTCAGCAGTTTTCTCCTCCACTAGTTCCACCTCCTGAAGAGGCTCATCAAACTTGACACTTCTCTCGATGATGATCTGTTTGGTATTGATATCCAGCAGCTTGAATCCTTTAGATTCATCAGGATATCCAATAAACATACATTCTATGCTCTGCGGTTGTAAATCCCTTCTTTTATCAAGCGGAATTCGGGCCCATGCAGTGGACCCAAACACCCGTAGGTTAGACACATCTGGCTTGTGTCCAAAGTATGCTTCGAAAGGAGTCTTACCTTTCACTGATGAATGTGGCACCCTGTTCTGAATGTATGCTGCAGCATGCATGGCTTCAGCCCACAAATTTGCAGCAAGATTCTTTGACTCCAACATGCAGGTGGTCATCTCTTTGAGAGACCGGTTCTTCCTTTT